>JAYMTP010001392.1:0-24311 GCA_036897365.1 Geranium brycei | reverse complement strand
CTTTACGTTGCACTTACAGTTGTTGTTTGTCGAAGAAAGTGTTCCGACATTGTCTTCGACATTCCACTTAAACAGAATTAATTAATTTCATATATAAATTGTCCAGTTTTACGTACATACTTTTATAAAATTTAGTTGAAAATAAATGCGTATTTGTTTATACAAATATACACATATACGCATTTGTATAAACAAATGTATCTCATTCTCAATTAGACGATTTTTAGTCAGTATTACACATCAACACAAGTTGGACTAAGTGGTAAGGAGTTTAGACTGATAAGACTAGTTTTGCTGGAGATATTTTATCATGTGAAAACAAATAGGCTCGAAGATGAGTGCGAGAAGACCGAAAAAGGAAAACCAACACAAATACAAGAAAATATCAAAATTCAGATACGAAAAAGCTCAAACTCAATCTTTTTTTTCCAAATCTTGGTATGTAGCGACTACTTGCCGGCGACAAAGATGACAGGAAAATGAAGAGGATAAGGGTTGACGGCAACAACGAAGAAGAGTAGAATGAGGGTTTTTGTGGGTTGGTGAATTCGGACGAGAATTTGGTGTACGGGATGCTGAAGCACGCGAATGCAAGGAGTATGGCGACGACGTGCGTGAGCAAGCTGTGAAGAATGGGTGACATGGGTTTCAAAATTTTAAAATTAAATATGAAAGTAGTAATTAACATTGTTTATTAACTTGATACAAACTCAAATTTTAAGTCACCTTACACCAAACAAGCCTAATTCCAATGCATATTTGTGATAATATTATGTAGTTTAGTGTATCTTTATGATATTACCCCTATAATCAAACTTGAATTAAGTTTGATTGTAAATTAGTTCATATCCAACCTTGGAATAGTGATTCATTCATTCAGTTCTCATTATTGGATCAAAAACCGAACAAATGAAACGACCCTACAAGCGAGACAAGACAAGCATAGCTAACAAAATTACTATTTTATCCGTTGTCCACTTGTCAAAAGGGACATACTATCCACATACGCAAGGGCTATTTACGTCATTGCACAAAAAGGATAGAAGACCCCTTACGTGTTACCCATTTACGCCGTCCACGTCACCGTTATCTCATCCACCAACGAAAGGTCCACACGCTCTTCCACAAAACTGCACATACGTTCACAATCCAGTCACCAACCCACCCACCGTATTAACATGCTCCCACATCCAATCACCGGGAAAACAACACCAAAAAGTCAACTCTCTTCAATCCAACGGTTCACAACCCGAAGGCCTATCTCATACCATAGAGCGCGCCACATGGTATTATACAAAAAAAAAACAGAGTAACTGAAATTTAAAGATGTGCCTTTCTCATTTTGCTCTGTACTGTGAACTGTGAAGCTCCGAGCTCAGCTCCAATGGCGAAACCAGTGTCGATTGAGGTCTGGAACCCAAGTGGGAAGTACAGAGTCGTGAGCACGAAGCCCATGCCCGGGACTCGCTGGATCAACCTCTTGGTGGAGCAAGATTGTCGCGTTGAAGTACACTTCATCTTCTTCGAATCGAATCGAACCGTTTCGTTTCAATCATGTATGTGAAATCGATGAAGATTCATTGATTCTTGTGTTTCTGTTCAGATCTGCACGCTTCCGAAGACGATACTGTCAGTGGAAGACATAATCGCTCTGATCGGCGACAAGTGCGACGGTGTGATCGGGCAGGTACTTTGATTTAGAAGTTTAGAACTCAGATCGGTTCTTTTGATTGAAGATAATGAGTTTTGGGTTTTGTATTTTTCTGGGTTTTTTGATGGGTGTGTTTGTGGTTTAGCTGACAGAGGATTGGGGAGAGACACTGTTCTCTGCACTGAGCAAAGCGGGAGGTAAAGCTTTCAGTAACATGGCGGTTGGCTACAACAACGTCGATGTTAGTGCTGCTAACAAGTACGGTGTTGCTGTTGGGAACACGCCGGTGAGTTTTGTTGCACACAACCTGTTCGATGAAATGCTTAAGAGAGCTCGTCGCGTTGATTTTTGATGGTTTTTATCATTTGGTGTTTGAAGGTTGTGTTTGGATCATGTTATGACTTTTTATGACTATTTTGAACACTCGATGTTCTACTTCATAGATGGTTATTATGCACACGACTTGTTCGGTGAACTGCCTAAGAGAGCTCGCTGCTTTAATTTTTCATGGTTTTGCTGATTTGGTGTTTTGGGTTATGTAAGGATCATGAATCTTACAATTTATTACTATTTTGAATATTTGATAGAAATAGTGTAGAGAAAATTGGAAGAACATGTCCTATACTATCACACTTTTGCAAGAACATGCCCCGTACACTATTTGAATATTTTGAGTCTTGATGATTGTTGTTTTTGCTGTGTCTATTACAATAATAGAGAGATCTTTGAATAGGCTAGATATCAAACTAAATTAGGAAAGTTACGAATAGTTAAGAATAATAGGAAAACTTAGATCATTGGTAATAAACCTAAACTGGAGTAGGACTAAACTAGAATAGGAAATAAACAACTTGTTCTAACAACATTCAATGATCTGATTCATAGATTGTTATGTGTATGAGTTTGGTTTAGTGTAGTGTCATTCAGGTGAAAACTGATGTCAATGTTTTGTTTTTTTGTTAAAGGGAGTGCTCACTGAAACAACAGCTGAGCTTGCAGCTTCTCTCTCTTTAGCTGCAGCTAGGAGAATAGTCGAGGCCGACGAGTTCATGAGGGCGGGACTGTATGAAGGATGGCTTCCTCATCTGTATGATCATTGCTACAATTTTGTTTCTCTTCGTAATTTGAGAAATGTGCAATGAATTTGATGTGGGTCGTTTGTTGTTGTGATGGTAGCTTTGTGGGTAACTTGCTTAAGGGCCAGACTGTTGGTGTGATTGGAGCTGGTCGGATCGGTTCTGCTTACGCCAGAATGATGGTAATGAAAATTATGAAATCAATATCAAATTTTGCTACCAATGCCTTGAAAATGCCATTGTTTCCACTTCATTTCTTTCATTTGTTAGGGATAGTAATGAGCAATGAATGATCTTAGTGGATTTGAATGATTTCCATGGTTTCTTCTCATTGTTCATTCTCTTTTGTTTCTTTGATTAGATATGTTTGTGACTGATTTTCTGCATCTTCTGCAACAGGTTGAAGGGTTCAAAATGAACCTAATTTACTTTGATCTCTACCAGTCCACACGCCTAGAAAAGTTCGTTACAGCTTATGGTCAGTTCCTCAAAGCCAACGGAGAGCAACCTGTTACTTGGAAAAGAGCATCATCCATGGATGAGGTTCTTCGAGAGGCTGATTTGGTAAAACCCCGTCTTCTTGTTTGTAGCATTGGAATAGGTTTCTGGTAATGATCTGTTCTTTCGTGTAGATAAGTCTCCACCCGATCTTGGATAAAACAACTTATCATCTGGTCAACAAGGAAAGGCTCTCAAAGATGAAGAAGGTGAAGCTTGGCTCATAATGAGTTACTTGGTTTGCTTGTTCCGATTTTTGCCTTAATGATGACCAAATTCATGTCAATATAGGAAGCTATCCTTATTAACTGCAGTAGAGGACCTGTGATCGATGAAGTAGCTCTCGTGGAGCATCTGAAAGAGAATCCTATGTTTCGGGTTGGCCTTGATGTCTTTGAGGTAATCGAACAAACCCAATTTCTAGTTCTTCAGCTCCATAAACTTAGTGATTGATTTATAACCTATGTTGTTGTCTCAGGATGAGCCTCTCATGAAACCTGGCCTTGCTGACATGAAAAACGCTGTTGTGGTGCCTCATATTGCTTCTGCTTCCAAGGTAATGATAAAATGATTGGAACAATTACAATACTTATCAGTAAAAAGACAATGCTCATGGTCTTCTTGTTTTTGCAGTGGACTCGTGAAGGAATGGCGACTCTAGCTGCCCTCAACGTCCTGGTAATGCAACTAAACCTTGTTCTACAATACAATAAGTGTTCTAAAAAAACGTTAGACACTAGTCGGGCAGAGTGGGCTCGTGATCTTCTCTAAAATGTACCTTGCTATGTTACAGGGAAAGATTAAAGGGTACCCAGTTTGGTCAAACCCGAACCAGGTGGAGCCATTCCTCAACGAGAATGCTCCTCCTCCTGCTGCAAGTCCCAGCATTGTCAACTCCAAAGCTTTAGGTAAGTACTAAACTCCCAACAACTCTGCAATATCCATATATTGGATTTTCAATTCGCATTGCTGAATTTTTTTTTGTTCCTGCACAGGCTTGCCGGTTTCAAAGCTATGAAGGGTTGTCGCTCGTTCACCTCCAGATATAAAACGTGTATGTATCTTGTTCTGGTTCTAGTTTACAATTTGCTTCACTATTATGTATAACTGATCATTACAGATATTATATATTTCCACATTTAGTTAATTTCCATATTTCCACAAGAATGCAGAGATTTGAAACAGAAGTTTGCTGTTAATTGATTAATGAGTTACTAGCTAAGAGCTAGAATTAGGAAAATGTAGCAGAACATAAAAATTACATGTATAAATTATTTGGTCAAGTGGCACAACACATCTTTTGAATTTTTTAAAAATACAAAATAACTAAATCTTATGTATTCCCATATTTTCACAGTGATGCAGAGATTTGAAACATGAGTTTGCTGATAATAGATTAATGAGTTGCTACTTCGGAGCTGAAATTAGGAATATGTATGTAGCAGAACATGAACATTATTACATTAAAGTAGCCAAAACCAAAACTAAACTATATAGCAATGTCAAAACCAAACTATGATGAAAACAACCTAAAGTTCTAAACATCCAAAAACTAATTAATCAACTGTCATACCTGAAAAACACTAAAGTTACTATTTGTCTGAGATATTTTGAAATAGCTGAGGTGTTGAAGATGCAATGTAGAGCTTGTCACTGAGATCTGTAATTTGACTCCCCAAACCCACTATTTTATCTTCAAATTCGCTCAATGCATCAACCTTTGAGTAGAGCTCGAAATTTTCTTTCAATAGAATACCATTATTTTCTCTGTGGTACTGACTGAGGTTGAAATAGTGCTGACAGTTTAAGGATTCAGCGTATAGTTTCTGTAGAAGATCGTTAATTTCTTGCTGATACGAGAACTCGAGTTTGAATTCGTGATCTTCGATCTTCTCTTTGTAGCAGTTCCTGTAGTATTCGGATTCTTTGACTTCCACGTAGAGATCGGCTGCAATGTCACTCACTTCTCCTCTCAGCTTCTTGATTTCTTCTTTCTGTCTGGTCGATTTCTCCTCGAATTGCAGTTCGAGTTTTTTAAATTTTTTCTTCATTTGCTCCAACTTTTCTTCTAATTTCTTGACTTCGATTTCCTTCTCCTCCAACTTTTCCCTCGTGTTCTCGAATTCTCTTTTGTAGAATTCGCTGTGATTTAATTCTGCTTCTGCTCTCTCTATGATCGGTTTGGCTATTCCTTCGGCGAATATAGTGAAGTGCTTGTCCATGAGCTCGTACATGTCGAATTCTTCAGATTCTCCCTCGTTTTCCTCCGTTTTCTCGGGGGTTTCGGATTTTTCTTCCGTCTTCAATTCTTCTTCCTTTGCCTCCATGGCTTGAGCTTCTTCTTCAACCTCCAATTCCTTCTTGTTTTCATCCACCACTTCAGCCTTCTCTGTCTCCAATCCCTTTTATTCAAAAAAAGACGACATTAGAATTCACAAATTGATATAAATGGACAAATATTTGTGACAAACAGTATTTTAAAAGACACTAGGCTACTCAAGCGGAGAGAATTTTCTAGGGACTGATAATAGATTAGTTGAGACTTAAGAAAAAAAATATTTGAATTAAAGACGTATTAATCATAGGCTAATAGAGGATTAATCGGACAAATCGGAAAACTTTAGAACTGTGGCAACAAATAACAAAAGCAATGGCTTCAAGGTGGTGTTTGGTCTATAGTACTTGTTATGGAAATTCATGTGGATTCCATCTTAATTCGAGCTTAGTTAAAAGAATTCTCCATGCAAAACTATCTTATACCCTTTTCGATCAGCAATAATTCGCAAAATCTTAATCTAACCGAATTTACATACTAAACTAAACTGCTCAAATATTACGATTTTAAGAGTTTTGAAACACTTTTGGATTTAAAAAATGTATTCTCAGTCAGTACCTTGAAATCTAGAGCCAAGCTAACACAAAATTAATCAAAAAAAAAATTCTCACCATGTTTAAGATTTTTAAGTTTATCAAAAGAACACATTTAAAGACAATTCTATCTCTAACACTCTAAACTTAAGAACTAGTTTACCAAAATAAAACTGCAGATTTGCGATTGTTGTGTTTTTACTATGCATCATAGTAATGTTTTGATGAAGAGAAAAATTCAAAAAAAAAACTAACAAATTGAATATCAAGAAAAATTAATCAACCACTCACCAAAGCGTTATTGGAGACCTTTGTAGATTCATACACATATTTCAATGATACGATCGCAAACACCACAAAAGTGCACCAAATTTTGCTCCAAGCTCCATTTTCTCCCCAAGCCGAAGCAAGCAATATGATCGAGAGCTTCTCGAACAACGACGAAACAAGATAATCCTGAAAAATATATCAATCAAAATAACGTGACGTCTTGAATTCGAATCTAAATACGATTGAGAAAAATAAAATGATGTAAATTAGTGATGATTAATTTATGCTTACCGGTGGGTCATGGGTGACAAGAATATTCATGGTGGGTCCGATGAGCAAGAGCAACATAAAGATGGAATGAGACCACCAAGAAATAGGGCACACGAACATGGTTACTTTGGCTCCAACGAATCCTATGATTTCTATAAACCTTAATTTCGCCGACCAATATTGGTCTGTCTCCTTCTCCATGTCTCTTAATTAGCTTTGATCGAAGAAGAAGAAGATTGAAGCAATGGGTTTAGATCACGATTTGCGAAACCCTTGTGTGTTTTTGTGGTGTATATAGAGATAATTAAGGTGATCAGGAGTTGTATGCTAATTGTATAAGGATTTAATTTCGTTTTTGGATTAGGATTCGAAAGTAGATATTTACCAAATCAATAAATTAGGTTGATAATTGATTTTAGAGTTTATTTAAAGTTATAATCGTGACCACATTAATACTTTATATATATTTAAGATGAGTGTTTTAAAAATAGCTACTCTAGTAGGTGGGTAGGGCTTTGTAGAGACTAATTATATATTAGTAGAAAAATAAATCAGATTAAATAATTAATATGAAATTATATAGGATTAATAGGAGACTAGTCGAAAATTAAACAAGTCGGGTATTTTATAACATTGTTTACAAGTTCCTTTTTATTAAAAATTTGGGTATGTAGTTAATGAGGGCAAAAGTGCTTGGAACTTAACGAATATCTAATATTTCAGTCTGATAAGTATGAAGTTATGATTAAAAAACTTGTTCCTAAATTCTTGACGTTGCTATCACTATAAAGAGGCAAAAAAAAACTTTGTACTTAACAGAGAAATTTGATATCTCATACCCTATCAAGGTGGAGTCAAGATCACATAACGTATATCGCGTTATCATTCCTAGATGCAATTAGACTCGACAATATGTTCAATTGAGTTACTTTCATTTGAACTAAATAATACAATTTTAGACCATTATCTTTTTTTATCGACAATAATTCAATTAGTGATTTTGGCGATATAAGAACTGAAACTAATAATTACTTCACTAACAACCTTTAATAAGATTGTCATATTGATTTGACAACTATCCATAAACATATTATTGTTTCATGGTTTATAAATGTGTTTTGATTTTAATTTCTGCAAGTAGAATGTTTCACAATA
Organism: Geranium brycei; assembly: GCA_036897365.1. NCBI lineage: Eukaryota > Viridiplantae > Streptophyta > Magnoliopsida > Geraniales > Geraniaceae > Geranium > Geranium brycei. The sequence goes on along the minus strand of JAYMTP010001392.1, from coordinate 16,523 downwards.
AGTTGTGAAACAAACTTCCCTTTGTTAGCAATGGTTTGTGAGTTTATTGTGATATGTTGTGAAATAAACTTCCATTTGTAGCATTGATTTGTGAGTTTATTGTGCAACCTTCTCTCTGAAAGTCAAAAGTAGAGTTCGTTCTCGAAGATGCTTGAATGAGCTCGTCTCGAACTCTTCTTTGGCACTGAAAAACTCGTCTTAATTTTTTACAATTTGTCACAACAACAACTATAATGAATCATCCCTATCAAGCAGTGTTCTAAAAATTCATGAAATATCCGATTAATCCTCTATAATTCTCAATTAATCATTTAATTAAATTTATTTTTCAATTAGTCTCCAATTAGCCCTCATAAGACACTCTCTGCGCGACTAGTGTCTAGCACTTTTTTAAACATTACTATCAACTTCATAGTTCAATGTACACCACCTTAAATGTCTTGATGAATTATTAAGACAATTATGTGGTATTTAATCGTCTAGGATGGCTCGGATCCTACTATCATAATGCCACTGTTAGGACTCGAACTGTGATCTCTTGACTATGAAGTTTAATTTACCAGAATCACAATAATGCAGAGAGATTTGAAACAGAACTTTGCTGACAAAAGCTTAATGACTCCATATTAGTAAAATGCAGCAGAACAAGAACATTAAAGTAACCAAAACCTTAATTAAACTGAATACAAGTTCCCAAATAACCCTAATCAAAACTAAACAACCTAAGTTTCCAAAAACCAGCTAATGCAAGAACACAACTAATTACCAACAGAAAAAAACTCTAATCCACATTATCATCATCAAACTTCTGAAACAGCCAAGGCGTTGAATATGCAATGTAGAGCTTGTCACTGAGATCTGCAATGTGACTCTCCAAACCCGCGATTTTATCTTCCAATTCACTCATTGCACAAACCTTTGATTTGAGCTCGTAATTTTCTTTCGCTAGAGAAATGTTGCTCTGCGTGTAGTACTCGACGAGGCTCGAGTAGTGATGATAGTCTCTGGGGTCACATAGTTTGGATTCTTCTAATTGTTCTTTAAGCTTCTCGATTTGCTTCTTGTGTGTTTTTCTCAATGTATTCAACTTCTCATCGAATTCGTCTTTCATTTTCTCGAATTCCCTCGCCTTCTCCTCGAAAGAATTTTCCTTCATCTTCTCGGATTCTAATTCCCTCTCCTTTTCCTCAAACTTTTCCTTCATTTTCTCAAACTCTCCCTTGTAGAAGGCGATGTGATTTGATTCTGCCTCAAACTTTTCTTTCATTTTCTCGAATTGCCTTTCTTTTTCTTCGAAAGACTTTTCCTTCATTATCTTGGACTCCAATACCTTCTCCTTTTGTTTAAATTTTTCCTTCATTTTCTCGAACTCCCTCTCTTTTTCCTCAAATTTTCCTCTCATTTTCTCAAACTCGCTCTGATAGAAGGCGCTGTGATTTGACTCTGCCTCTAGCTCTTCTTGTTTTTTCTCGAATGCTTCCTTGTTGATTTCAATGACATTCGATTCTGCCTCCAACTTTTCTTCAAAGGGCTCGAATCGTTTGATTAATTCTTCGGAAAACTTAGAAAGGTGCAAGTCGATGAGCTTATACAATTTAAGCTCGTCACATCCATCGAGTTTACTCTGGTTTTCGGGTTTTTGTTCCTCGGAGCTGAAAGTTTCATCAAGCTCCTTATGGTTTTCGGGTTTTTGTTCCTCGGAGTTGCAATTTTCATCAAGCTCCTTATGGTTTTCGGGTTTTTCTTCTACTTTCGATTCCTCTTTCTTTTCCTCCACGACTTGAGATTCTTCAACCTCAAGTTCCTTCTTGTTTTCATCAACCACTTCAGCTTTTCTCGTCTCCAATCCATTCCACAAAAAAAATCAATGTTTCAATATATATATAAATTCATATGCATGCAAAAATATTTGCATCAAAGAGTAGCAAAAAGCAATGGCTTTCAAGTGACTGAAGTCTTCACTAAAAATGCATACAACTTGTACATTTTTTCAAATCACTAAATTTCATGAATTCCAAATTCAGCAGCAACCTTGACTTACATTTTGACCAATCAAATGGTCTCCAAAGCAATGTTGTAAAAAATACCAGGCGCTAGTCGGGCGAAGAGAGTATTTTAGGGATTAATCGGCGATAATCGAAAAAAAATCATAATGAAGAATTAATCAAAAGTTATAGATGATTAATCAAGGACTAATCGGGAATTAGTCATGATTAATCAGAAAAGTCGGGGTTTTGATAACATTGCTCCAAAGTGATGGACTTTTACCAATGCCTTAGAGTTATTTGATATGCAAAAAAATCAACCTCGTGTGTACAAGAAATATAAAAGAAAATGATATCTTGAAAATTTGGCTGAATAATGGTATTTTAGAAATTTCATAACATACAAAAGTATGTCCACCTTGAGTGGTGAGAAAAACATATCTTAATTTTCTATTAATCTTTTAATCAGAAATATTTTTTAATTAATCTCCGATCAGTACTTCTTAAAACTCTTAAAGTCAATTGTACTTATATTCATAACATGTATACTTAAGTAATAAAATGATATTTTCCTTGCAAAATATGTCTAACAGAAGAATAACACCTACAAATACAAAAAAAGGTCTCTTTTAATGCTCTAAACATAAGAATTTGTTAAAACAAGATCAAATTAAGTATATACAGATTCGTGATTATGGGCTTTGAATTAATATATAGAACAAGAACAAATAAAATATTTAAGAAAAATAAAAATTAATAGACCTCTTAGCAATGTTGTAAACATTGTGATTAATCGCCGAAAAGCTCTTGACGACTGAACATCGTCTATCGATACAATACAGCTTAAAAACTCTTAAAGTCAATTATACTTATATGCATAACATGTATACTCTAAGTGATAAAATGATATTTTCCTTAAAAAGACATATCTAACATAAGAATAACCCGTAAATGTACAAAAGAAGGTCTATGTTAACGCTTTAAAACATAAGAAATTGTTAAAACCACACAGATTCGTGATTGTGGGTTTGGAGTGACTAGCGACAAAGTACAAAGATAATAAAGCAAGAACAAATAAAATATTTAAGAAAAGTAATGATTAGTCACTCACCGGGTGGAGACTATTTAGCCTGACCTTGTGAAGTTCGTAAATCCAATTTGATGCTACGATCACAAAAGCCACAAAATCGCACCAAATCTTGCTCCACCAAAACCCATAATGTCCCCAAGAAAATGCAAGCAACATGATTGCAAGCTTCTCGCACAAGGCCCGACCACGAAACTCCTGCAAATTAATTAATTAATACATCAATCCATCACTTTAATCATAATAATTTTAAAAAATAACTATAAAAAATAATGGGTAATTAATTAAATAAATTATTATTTATTTTCTCACAGTTGGGTGAATTGGGCTGACGAGAAGGTGCACCATGGGGCTGAGGAGCAAGAGGAACATGAAGGTCGCATGGGTCCACCACGAAACCTCGGACACGTACGAGGTTATTATGGCTCCTACGAACCCAATCATTGGTAGGTTGAACCTTAATTTCTCCGGCCACTGTTTTGTCTCCTTCTCCATATCGCCGTCTTGATCGTCGATCAATTAGCTTAATTTAGAGATCTTCAAACGCAATAAGTTTAATTAGGTCATGATTTGCGAAACCATTGTGCTGTACATGTGTCTGTATTTATAGAGAGCGAGAGATTGAATCCTAATTTGTTAAGGATTTGATTTCCTATTTGTTTTTGATATTCGAATGTGGTAATTATTAAATTAATTAGGTTGTAGCTATCCTTACAAGGCCGGAGGTCAATCCACCCGAGCCCAATTCATGTGTAAAAGCAAATTGGCCCAAGCTCCCTACCACTAATAAGATAGAGCATTATTAGACTAATGCGCCAAGTATGCTTTTTCACAATTGAGTTGATGATTGATTCTAGAGTTTTGGCTGATTAATACTTCGTTTACGAAATCCCTTTTCATTTAAGAAGTATATTCACAAACTATTACTTTGATGCAGGTTGAAATTAAGGGCAGAAATTAACAGAAAATCTTTGTTTATCATGCAAACTTGAAAATCAATCATGAACGTCCAATTTTGCAATCGACTGTTGTGAAGCGTGCTGAGCTGGGGAATGGCGGGTAATGGTACTTAATAGTTTTCGCTAATTTCTTTTTGTCATTTCGCATGGATCTCATGTCGTTGTGCTAAATACACATATAAGTTGGGATTGAACTACCAACCATGAATTTGTTTATCAAAGTAATGTCATTTAGTTGTCATTTGTTTCATAGTGTGATTGTCATTGAAATCTTTCACTGTGTCATAAATAAGATGTTTCAATGAAAGATACAACAGTTTCATGGGTGGATGGTGAGATTGAGAGTTCCATTGATTTCACAATACATTTAATGTTATTCTAATATATTTAAGAATCACTCATAAATATATATATTGATGTAGATTAAATTAACCGCTTAACATTAAAATTCGTTACAGTGAGTCGGCGATAGTGAAATATAATGGGTGTTGTGATCTTGATTCTATTCGGATCAAAATATAATATTAAATCACCATTAAAATATAAATATTTTGTTTTTTAAATGACAATAAGACGAGTCCAAAATAAATTTGACGATAAATTTTTCATGTTTGTGCGATTTGAAAATTTGACAATAATAATTCAATCAGTTATCATTTTGTTGTTCGGTAAATACGAGAAAGTAGATGATTGTCTCGATATTAGATGCTTCTCACATTATTATTTCTGTACGATCCAAAATATTCCACTATTTACTCTCTGGTATGTAATCTAGTATTGACATTGATAATTAGTATTGACATTCATATTCTAGGTATAAAAAGTTTCTGTACATTATTGGCTTTCACATGAGTTGGTCATTTACTAGGTAATCCCTTAAATAGCATGTCTATATGAAATGATTATTTGTTATTTTAATAAACACTAAACTTATTATATCCATCTATAGGAGGAAATGATAACATTGATACAAATAAGATAAAACTGGGATTATAATCAACTTTTTATTTGACATTTATCATTTGGGAGTCGACCACATGTACCTAACAATGAGTTCATTAAAGTTTCGTTTTCACCTCACTATTATGTCACCATATGAACATTAAATTCATCATCGAACATTATTATTTAAATATCTTGATTATTATGATTCATTCGTGGAGTTCACTTGAATTTATTCATATAGAAATATGAACTAATAGTAATATTTTGCAGTTAAATTAAAGCCTGATTTGAACCAAATTAAATCATACTTCTTGTGAATTTGATTAATTGGATAACTAATATATACTTCAAGCTAAATTTGAGTGAATTTTGTGTATCTAATATTGAAAGTCATATATTTTGATAATTAAAGTCCATCTAAAGACAAGCTACTCATTTGATGTTAGTGACAAGTTTAAAGGGTAATATAATAAAACACCCTAATTAAGTACTAAAACTAGAAGATGACTATCTGATCATTCTAGACAGTGCTTTTAAGACTATTGTCCATATTATCTGGAGAAATTAATTATGCAATTGCTTTATCTGATTATAGTGGATGTTGTGGCTAGTGATTGCACACCTAACCCACTATTTATTTTGCTTTCTATACACTTCTTGCTCATTCTAGACTATGAATTAAATTTACAACACTTATTTTTTAGAACACTTATGTATCATACTTTTAGTCACTTCAAACACACATTTTTTTCCTATATGAGAGGTTGTGTCACATTCCAGAGCTTACTAATTTTCTGGGTTCATTCTCTAATCTTCATAGTAATCAATTCCAAATCCATTTGTGTCTCAATACGTTGCTTTCAGTAAAAGAGTGCACGTTACTTTAGCATTCATTATCCAGATTTTTTTTAACTCTTCCAAAACAGTACCTCACTCACTTGTCTTCTTCATTCATTTCCCAACATTTACTCCTTTTCTTTTCCAGTAGTTTCCTGAATTTTTCAGAAATATTTGTACTTCATATAAGCTTTTTTGTGTTATTTGCTAGAGAGAGATTATAGCTGACAAAGTTTCATCAAAAGTTCAACAGCTAAATCCACAGGTAATTAATCGGTTCAATCTCATCATGGATGGCAAAAATATCTGAATTCGATCGGTACTCGATGAACCCGCGTTGATGGGATCATATGAAATTCGAAATTTTACAGGTTCGGGTCGGTTTTATTTTAGTGGGTTTTTGAGCAGGTGCGAGTCGACCTGTATCCGATCTGATTTCGACCCGCACTTGTATGAATTAAAAATAATAATTTATATTCTTATTAATTTTTTTTTTAAAAAATGACAAATTTAAATTAACATAATATAACATCTATTCGTATTAATTTTTTTCCTTGTATGTAAAAAAAAATTGTTAAATAAATTCATATTTGAATTTTCGAGTCGAGTTTCAAAGAAAATTTATACCCGACAAATTTTGCGGGTCGATTACTCATTCGAAGCCAACATGTTTGAAATTTGGGGTGCGAGTTTGATAAAACCCTACTCATGGACATTCTTATTCCGTCTATAAAAAAATTCAAAAAAGTTTTAAAAGTTTGATTTAATATAATAATAATTTGAATTGGTGATAAAGTGGAGGTTGTGTTGACGAGGAAGAGGCGAAATTAAATATTTGACCGTTGGGTCTCGTCTCGTGTCTTTTCTGTCCCAACGGTTAAAATTTTGAAAAGAAGAGAAACGAAATTGAGAAGGGTCAGGAAGCATTTAGCCGTTTTGGGTATGAATTCCAGCTTGAGAAATGAGAATGTAGACAAAAGAGATCCAAAATTTGGAAATTGTGGTCTATTTTGTTTTCTAAGGTTTGTGTCCTGTCACTTTCATTTATGGAAATAAGTTATATGGTTAACTTCAAAATCACACATATTTTTACTTGGATAATAAGTAATGCTGATGTTGATTTACTTCATTTTTACTGCTCTACGAAATCAAGGATCATAATTTATGTCGTTAAGGTGTGTGAAGTATGACTAATATATATGATACCGAAGAATGTTAGTTTGTGTAGTACATGTGTAGAAGTCTAATATTACTATGATCTACATGAATGTTGAAATAAAAATTTCATGTACACGAGCGTGAAAAGAATAAATCCCTCGTGCACAATATAAAAAGAAACCGACAAAAAATTTGGAAAATTATTTTAGGGAAAAATACATACAATTATTCTGAAGTAAACATCTTTTTCACTTAGCTATACGTAACTAGATTTTGAGTCTTTCAGACACACAAAAATTTAATATTTTTTACACCGTTACAAATCAGATGGAAAATAGTGATTTTAAAAGTGAAAAGAAAAAAAGACCCCTGGTCAATTTCCTAATTTTCAAATTATTCCATTAACTGTGGTTTGAGTTTCGGGGTTATCAAAAAAACTCGTTGTGGTCGCCCTCCTCGCCAGCCTAGCCTCTGACCGGCTCCCCACCTCCGTCAAAGGTCTTATTGGTTATGGCGTCTACTAATTCATCGTCAGCCAGAAAATAATATTAATTTTTGAGGTACGAAGTACGACCGGATATGTATGACTTATCTTATGTGATGATGATTTAGAATGCATGATCAATTATTATATTTTGTATAGACCATTTAATTTGACAAAACATTTAGAATTCAAGACATGGTGGACCAAAAAATGTTAAGCACTTGACATTATTGGTTTGTGTTGGGGCTAATTTGTGATATGAAAGTTGTGTTTGTTTTTTTGGAAGTGGGACCACCCTTACCAGCTGGCGCCACGTGATCTTTCTCTGTCCAACTCATCACTTCTTTTCAGTACAAATCACTTTTCTTTTTTTTTTAAATTTTCACAAGAACTCAGTTCTATTTTGTCGTTGCAGAGAATGTTCACAACATTTACAGTAACCAAATAAATCGAATTGTACTGTGAAATGACAAATTTGGTCATGGGTAAGCGGGGTCGAGTGGGAATCATCGTGAGGGCATTTTGGGAAGAAAGATGTTAGAACGAGACCAGCTGAACCAACCTGGTTACATGCAAGGTTGGTCTGTAAAGAGCAGCTATAAGTGTATAAGGACAAATTCAGTTGATGAAGGGCAGGACTAAACGACACCGTTTCCACCACGATGCTCGTACCAGATAAAGGTAACTCTTTTTTTTAAATTAAGAAAAGTGATTATGCCTTTCCCAAAGTAATAACAATGACTAATCAATATGAGGAAATTAATGATTAAACAACCCCATCTCAAAAGTTGGGAAGGTAGACTGGTAGAGTATAGATGGAGAGCTCATGGACTGGTTGCTTTGTGATTAGTTATATAATTTATATTTAACGTGTCATTGATTTTAGTAAGAGCTAGACTAATTGAGAGGCTCATGGGTAAATGATATTTATTACATTTATGGATATATGAATGTAATAAATCAGTATCCTCTCAAAATTTAATGATATCACCGCTGAATAGTTAAATATAAGATTTTCATAAAAAAATAATTAGATATTTGTAATCTAATGATATTTATTATAATTAGGGGTTCTTGATTTTTTAAAGCTTTTAATTATGGTTCTAATCAGCAAACTAGATTGTCTCATACTCTTCTGCCATAACTTCTTGATGCGCATTTGGGGTTACAATCTTGGTTGCCATCGATCACTGGGCTTCTGAATATCAATGTTGACGGGGCTCTTAATCCGGCAAGAGAAGTGTGGGGATCGGCTTGTTATGTAAGAACATTATAGGTGCTTTGATAAGTGCTTTCTGTAAGCGATTCACGAGATTTCTCTAGTCAAGTGAGGTGGAGATCGTAGGCCTCAAAGACATTATGGTGGTGTGAAAAGTATGGTTGAATTAGTGCAATTTTAAAGTCAAATTGCCAACACGTGGATTGTAGGCTCAATAACCAAGTTAACCAGAGGATTCGACTGGGTGGGTTAATCTCTTGCTATGAAGTTTCTTTATCATGGGTAGGTCTAACAGTTGTTGCGGCCAGTGAGGCTCTATCCTGGGCAACCGAGAAGCATTGGATCAATGTCATTATCGAAAGTGACTGCCATGGCCTTATCCTCGCCATTCAAGGTTCTGATAGGCAGTTTAGCCAGTGGGAATTACTGGTACGGGACTGTCGCCATCTCATTTCAGCAAGTCCCTCGCATTTAGTTACCTTTGCTAGGCGTAATGCCAATAGAGTGACCCATGTTTTGGCCAGAAGCTCGCTTGTTCAGGGAGATTGGATCATGAGTGAGGGATCTGTCCCACCCGAATTTATAGAGGCCGTAGTTGCGAATCGTCCTTAATATATTCCAGTTTGTTTTAAAAAAATAAAAAAAAAGAAATTTTCATAGATTTCCATATATTAAATAAATTTTGATTAACATTATCAATAACATGCTAAATATAATCATCATAAAGCAACTAAAATTCTCCATATAAACCTTTCAACAACAAAATCTCCATATAACATGTCCATTTGAATCAAAGAAACTATTTACTTTCTTCTTTTAAAATTCATTAATCATAGGGCAGAGATAAATATGGAAACAGAAAAGAAACAACATCATAAGCTAACCGTTGTAGTAGGATTAGCTTAGCTAGCCGTAGGTGTGGATGACAGAGAGACAATCAAATACCAACCACACGATCATTTCTCATCACATGGTCTCGCTGTCCCCTGGTCGAGTCCCAACTTTTTCCTTTTTTTAAGAAAAAACAATTTCTTTTTTTCTTCCCAAATTGCCCCTCCCTTATCCACAAAACCACACTCCTCTCCCCCAGTCCCTCTTTAAAGCCACTGACCCAACACAACAGCTCTCCGTATATCAAGAGAGTGTGATAAACTGATTATAGAGAGTTTTGAGAAATGTCGAAGGACGTGAGCGAGGAGGGGCAGAGCCACCACGGGAAGGACTACGTGGACCCGCCGCCGGCGCCGCTGATCGACGCGGCGGAGGTGAAGCTGTGGTCGTTCTACAGGGCACTGATCGCCGAGTTCATCGCGACGCTGCTCTTCCTCTACGTCACCGTCGCCACCGTCATCGGCTACAAGAACAACCCCGACCCCTGCGGCGGCGTCGGCCTCCTCGGCATCGCCTGGGCCTTCGGCGGCATGATCTTCGTCCTCGTCTACTGCACCGCCGGCATCTCCGGTAACAACAAACAAAACATAAACCGCCCCAAAACCCCATATTTTTTAACCAAAAAAAATATGGGGTTTTGGTTACTTTCAACTCTAACCCAAGTCTCCAAAACCCCATCTTTCATTTTTGGAGACTTGGGTTGGAGTTGGATTGGACATGAAAAGACTTGAACTGATTGAGTAATGATTTTGGGGCATTTGGAGTAATGGGTTCGATCTAATATGGAGTTTTGGGTACTTTGAACTCCAACCCAAGTCTCCAAAACCCCCAAATCCCGGACATTCATTTTGTTGGAGACTTGTGTTGGAGTTGGACGGGACAAGGACTTGAATTTGCATTAAATTTCAAAATCCTTGAAACCCATTTGTGTTTGGGGCATTTGGAGATCTGATTTATTTATTTTTTTGGTTAGGTGGGCACATAAACCCGGCGGTGACGTTCGGGCTGTTCCTGGCGAGGAAGGTGTCGCTGATCCGGGCGGTGGCGTACATGGTGGCGCAGTGCCTGGGGGCGATTTGTGGGGTTGGGCTGGTGAAGGCGTTCATGAAGCACCCTTACAACTCGCTCGGCGGCGGAGCCAACTCGGTGGCGCCGGGTTACAGCACCGGGACGGCGCTCGGCGCCGAGATTATTGGGACGTTCGTGCTGGTCTACACCGTCTTCTCCGCCACCGACCCCAAGAGGAGCGCTCGCGACTCTCATGTCCCTGTAAGTAAATATTTGGATAATGGTTCAACTTAGTTATCAACTTTTTCTCATCAAATTGTGTTTTGGAACAATCACTTTTTGTATGGTTTTTTTTGGACATTTTTGTTTTATGGGTTCAAATTTAGTAATGTTTCGGATAATGTTTAAATTTTGGAACCCTAAATATTTGTATGGTTTTTTTTCTGACATTTTTGTTTGATGGGGTTGAATTTTTAGTAATTATTTGAATACGGTTTCAATTTAGTTGTCAACTTTTTTCTCTGTGTGAAGTTTTATTTCAAAAAAAAAACAAAGTTTGGAACCATAAATATTTGTATGATTTTTTTGTTGACATTTTTGTTTTTATGGGTTTCAATATAGTAATTATTCAGATAATGTTTCATTTTAGTTATCAACTTCTTCTCAATATATATAAAGTTGTCTCAAAAACAAAGTTTTTATTTTGGAACCATAAATATTTGTACGAATTTTTTTTGACATTTTTGTTTTATGGGTATCAAATGACTAATGATTTTGTATAATGTTTAAATTTAGCTGTCTATTTTTCTCTATATTAAGTTTTATCTCAAAAAACGAAGTTAGCATAAATATTTGTATGAATTGTTTTTGTTGACATTTTGGTTTTATGGGTTTTCAATTAGGTTCTTGCTCCTCTACCAATTGGGTTTGCTGTGTTCATGGTGCACTTGGCCACCATACCCATCACCGGAACCGGAATCAACCCAGCAAGGAGCTTCGGCGCCGCCGTGATCTTCAACCAGGACAAGATTTGGGACGACCAGGTCCGTTAATTAATTAAAACACACAAAACCCATATCAAATTAATTAAAACACATAATTAGTGATTAATAATAAATTTATGTTTTTTTGTGTGTTTGTGTTTGTGTTTGTGCAGTGGATTTTCTGGGTTGGACCGTTTGTGGGAGCACTGGCCGCAGCAGCTTATCACCAGTACATTCTCAGAGCAGCCGCCATTAAAGCTCTTGGCTCCTTCCGCAGCAACCCATCCAACTAATTACGATTCTGCCATCCCCCAAAACCTCCCCATTTTCATTGTTTTGTTGGGTTTTGTTTGTTTGTTTGTTATTTGTTTAATTATGTTTGTTAGGGTTTGGATTTGCGTGTAATGATCGTGATTATTGTTAATGAGTAGTGGCACTGTGGCAGTGGCTTGTTCGTAAATAATTGGTGTTTTGAGGCGAGTCTTGTGGATGGCTTTGGATGCTTTTTGATTTATAGGGAGAGAAAAATGAGGGAAGGGTTTGGTGAGGTCAGGTTTCGTTTTGTTGGACACGTTTCGCGTTTTTATTGGATGGCTTTGCATGCGACCACGTGGTTTCGCTCCAATTTTTGAGGTTGTTGCTCTTTTTTGCTTTTAGCTTTCTCGAACTTATCAAATCGTTTGTCTGAAGATGAGGAAGATAAGGCTTGACGAGGATAATCATAAACTTGTATTGTAATGATTTGTGTCATCTAATAATTTGTGATTATACAGTTACAGTTACTGATTCATAAAAATAGTTATGTTATTTTAAGTTTGAGTTTTACTTTAAAAAAGTTGCTCAAACTTGAATTTGGCTCGAAAAGTTGAATACAATATTATTAAAATGAATAGTATAAACGAATTTGCTCACGACTTAATAAGTTTTAAATAGTTAAAATTGAGTTAAACTTGTTAATGCTGCTGGAGTTCAACCTTAAATTTAATTTGAATTTGCTTAAACTTAAATTCAATTTGAATTTGGTTATAACAAGTTCCAACTCATAGTTACAAACTTGTCTTGTTTATCATTATATTTGTTTGATTAGAAGAATATCACTTATTCACTTTGATGTGTTGGGGCTCAACTACTTGTAATACAGTGTTATATACATTCTGGATTTTATTTGAACATTATAATTTATATTTTGAACTATTTATGTATGTGTGTTAAGGCTGTTTATGGTCCGGTTAACTGAACTAAAAATTTTGTTTTTATAATATAAGACCATAACTAAAATCGAGTATAAATGAATGGTCGGTTTTAACCACTAAAAAGTAGTTCGATTGTTTGTTTAAACCAAACAAACTAAAATTTATGGACTTGATATTTAGACCCAATTTTTTATCCATTCAACTAATAATAATCAACGATGAGGGTTCTGAAGCCAAAATCTCTTTGTTTGACAACCCACATTTGTCAAGGAGAGGGAGGTTGTGCGATGGACATGAAAGGATCTAGAGGCGAGGGTTATGATGGGATTCATTGATCGATTTTAAGAACATTTATATAGCGAAAATAAGACGGTGCAAAGACGATTCCAAAAAATCAAAGAAGAAAGAAAAATTGATTCTCTACCTTACCCCATATGTGAATCGATACGATTTTCGATTTGTATTAGGGTAAGATTCAGGAATCAAAAAAGTAAAGTAAAAAGGGAATAAGTCAAGAAGGTAAAGGTTGTTGTGACATATACATTGAGGGAATGGAATGATATGAAATTTAGGCAAGAGGTTTTGTTTCTGGAGTTAAACGATGTCGTTTGTGAGAATAACAAGTACATTCATAAAAGGTGGATGATTTTGGATGCGATGTGGCAAGTGAAATTCTGGTTTCAGTTTATCTGGCTAACCATCAATTTTTAATTATATGAACCGTATCTATACCAAAATTGATTGATTCACTTGAATATAAAACCATAACCTAACCATAATTCATGATTTTCAATTTTTGGTTCAGTCCAGTTATTGATTTGGTGTCGGTTTTTGGTTTAAAATGGACAACCTATATGTGTTAATTTGATAACTCATTTTTTTTACTGATTCATTGGACTGAATCAGTTAGTTTAATGATGTATTAGTTGAGTGGACTGTTTAATCAATAAATAACAAATATATAAAAAAAAACTAGTGCGATACAACCCAGATCCTACAACATCGCATAATAGAGAGAATCAGAGAACCAGCCACATACCACAACCATAATGTCATATGAAAAAGAACACTACAATACATATCCATGTGATTGATTCATAAACTCATAGTGTGATCAAGTAATAAAATATAAGAACACAATCTTCCATACAAGTATATTCAGAGCTTCAATGCCAAATAAAAAAGCTAAGAACATGGTGGTACACGAAAGCTCATTCTTGAGACAGGACTTTCTCAACTAACAGAAGAGAAACATAGGAAATCATGTTTGAACGATCGGACAACTACCTTAGTCTGGCAGGGCGGTTCCTCGCTCGAGGTTGTTCTTGATCTCGAGCGTGTATTTCCCAAACGCCCTTTCGATCTTCTTGTTGAAGTGCTCGTTACGGTCATTGATGGAGTCGACGTCCTTCTCTTCATGGAACTTCCTCCTCCTGCTGAATGCTTGGCGCTTATCGTCACGGTCCTTCAGCTCCTTCACCATGCGCTCGATTTGCTCATCGGAAGTCTTTGGGGCCTGCACAGAGGGAAAATATCATAAACCCGTTTTGCTTAAATCCCTTACTTTAATAACCTACCAGAAATTGAAAAAGATTAAATTATCCACAAACTTTTACGAACCTTTCCATATTGGAGACTTGATGCATCACGGTAGAACTCTGGATCAGCTTCTTTCATTTTACTGTATGCTTCGAGGCTAACTTCGACATTCTTTGTCCTCTTCTTGTATGCACTGTACAATGCTTTCTGATTGAAAACTGTTTTACGAAAATTTAGTTAACTTCAACTCTAACTTTGAAGGGTTTTTTTACAACAGAATAGATTAAATAGAAGAAACTGATGCAAGATGACGTGTTGGAGAGCGAAAATATCAGTATCATGAAAAATAAACATCTAGGTGACAAATGCTGACTGGTATTTCCAAAACAGTTTTCTCAAAATTATGGAAGTGATATTAACAGCATATGCAAGGGACTAAGCACATGAAGATTTTAGGATGTGCGAATGAAATTCTTAAGATGCAAGCATAGATTTGAATAATTGAATGCACAGTTATGCTTTATAAGAGTCATATAGACCAGGGAAAAGATATAAACAAGAAGATGAAATTAAATACAACATTTGTAAGCACATACCATCCCAGCCAGATGGAGCAGGATCCTTTTCCCATTTCTTGTACTTTGTCTCGGCCATATCTTGTGTATCGAGCATATATGCCTTTGTCATGTCCAAACCGTTTGCATCTAGAAGCTTGCCAATTTTCTTCTTCCGCTCCTCAATCCATTTTTGCTTGGAAATTCCCCTAGACTCCGATGGAGCTTCCATTCTTTTCTTCTCGGCTACCATGGCAGTTTGATTGGCTTTTCTTGCTTCATTCTACAAAAGCATATCCATAAGACAAAATGCACTGAACTTGGAAGAAACGTTCAATAGATTGCCGATATTGAAACAGCACAAAGGTTTACTTTTAGCTCAATAAAGCAACGATTAGTTTAACTGATGGTGATTCTAAACTTACCATCTTAAGCCGTAACTCAAATAACCGCTTCTTTCTCCCAGTGAGATTCGCAAAGTCTTCTGGGACATTCTCCCCATCGGCATGCTCATCCTTGTCACCATCTTCTTCTTTATCAGCTCTTTCATCATTCCGATCCTCATCCTCATCAGGGAGTGGCATGATAGGCTTATTGATGGTGCTGCTAGCTTGTACGGCTTCTGAAACAGTACAAACATAGCAATTTCCATTACATGAGATAATGTAATAGCAACCCACATAAGACAGTATGTAAGAATATGTCAACATAATATTGCACATTGGGCAGATAACATAATACTAGTTTCTCGGGTTTTAAACTTAACTAATAGCTGAAATTAAAGCATAGAATCTACCAATTGCTGATTACACAGCAGCATAAAACTCCATACGAGAAAACAACATTAACTTCAAGATTCTAAATATGAATTATCCCTTGAAGTGAACTTGTGTTACCAATGGTAGTTGTGATATATACAATTGACAACACTAAACAATAAATTGAGACGCTTTTAATTATGTGGAGGTGTTGGCAAGAACCGTCACTAGTCGAACAAACAAACAATTTGGGATCGTATCAACTTCAATTAGTTCCAAAAGCAACAAGATCTGAATTTAAACAAACCTGGTTCCTTTTTTTCCGGCAGGTTCTCAGCAATTATTTTGAAGCAAAACTCGCTGCACTCATGATAAGGGTTAGATGCATTTCTGCAATCTGGATGAACCCTTCTCCCACCGGCCATCCTTTTGCTACTTTCACCTTTCTCCTATACCAATACTGTTGAACAAACAGTAAATTAACCATTAAATCCAAAGCTTGGCTTTGAATAACAAAAACCCTTTACAACAACAAAAATTCAAACCCCAAACAAATCAAAATCAGTTATTTGCCCTATATGATTTCTCCTTTCTCCTACACCAATAATGTTGAACAAACAGCAAAATTAACCATTAAACCAAAGATTGGCTTTCAATAACAAAAACCCTTTGCAACAACAAAACTTCAAATCCCAAGCAAATCAAAATCAGTTCTTTGCCCTATATGAAACTACTTTTAACAAAAATTACAGAAGTTCACAAATTGACCCATGAACATGTCAGGACATCAAAGGAAAGTTGAAATTGAAGAGGAGCAGTGGAGTAGCGACATCGTTTTGGGAAACTTAAACCCACACCGAAGCGATGCCGTTTTGGTTAAAGATGCAGCTGCTGGAACACATGTGCGATGCACGTGCCTCCTT
>JAYMTP010001391.1:0-24336 GCA_036897365.1 Geranium brycei | reverse complement strand
TTCTATCAACCACTGCAACACATCTTGCCTCCTTGACCAATTGCCTTTGTCACTATACCCAAAAGGACCCAAAAACACAAAATGCCTCACAAGATGGATGGGAAACCAAGAAAAACCAAAAAGAAAGGAAAAAGGTTGAAACTTTATCTCACATTCACACTGCCATGTAATGTATCCACAGGTTTGACAAAAGTAAAACCTAGTTGACCCTTCTCCTTCTGATGTTCAACAGTAAGAACCCAGAAAACCCATACACCATAGAACCCCAAAAAAGGCACCTTTATTTTTACTTTGACACAAACCCATGAACAAAGGTCTGATACAGATGCTAAAAACCTAGAGAAGATAGATGTTGGATTTTCCTATTCCCAGATCTTCTCTCTGTAGAGAAGAACTGTTGGGATCTGTAGAGTTAGGGTGAAAGACAGAGAAACTATTAACTACATACACTAGACATAGAGAATACAAAAGAACCCACATATTATATACAAACACAAACACAAACAAAAAACTAATATAAACACTTGAGAACAGTGAGCAGCAGAACCTGACTTACTCACACAAGGACCTGGAAATGGTCTGTGGATTGGGAGAGAGAGAGAGAGAGAGATCAAATAGTCAAAATCGATTCTTTTAAAGTCCAAAAAAAAACAAAAGCCCTTTTCTCCGAATAGAGCCAGCCGAATCGGAATCAAAACCAGAAAAGTTTCGGACCGATCATCGACTCCCAGTGGGCTCCACTCCCCATTTCCGTTCTCTGAATCAAAGTTATAGAAAGAGAGAGGTTTTAAAGGTCGGGAAGGAGAGGAGGAAGGTGAGGGCCCACCAGGGTTCGTGATGTCCGCCCACGCGCGTCTCACGCGCGTGTACGCGCGTGCGGAGTTAAAAACTGACCGTGGCGGTGAGAGCGAAACCGTGGCGGGAAGGGTAGCTGGACATTTTGATTGAAATCGCTGGCATGAGTTGTGTATAAATTTAGGAGAAATATGTATTTTTTTTTTTTTTTTTTATAAATTACTCAATTTGTTCATATATGGATGGTTAAAAAATAATACAAATCCTTATCCTCATAAATCATGGACATTGTGTGGTAGATTTGTAAGTTATGGACATGAATCATTTATTTGGTAAAAAGAAATTTAAAGATTTGATTGCAATGTGAATTTTTAGCGAAACCGTTGTATGTTTGGAGAGATTTGACGTTACGCAATGAGTCTGTACAATCATTAGGGGGTGTTAAGGAATTTTTCGACGTTTTTCTAGAATGGATTATGATCACACATGATGAGTGATTATGTGATTTTATGTTTGAATCGGTTAAATTTGTAACACGGTGGTGTAGAACATATGCCGAGAAAGTTACCTTAATACACCTGAACAAAAATGAGTAATTTATAAGAGGAGATACATCAATTTTTGTTCTTACAATATATGTTATATATTAGGTATCTTGAAATGTGAGAGTGGATATAATAAATCTATAATTTGTAATGAGTATTGAATTTTTAAAATTCGTGTTTATGAAATTTTGTTTTATGAAAATTGATATGTATTACCCTAAAAAATTGATTTGTATTGGGTTTGGATTTTTAGTAAGTGGGATGATTGCATTGAATAAAAAGGATATTACTAATTTTCCATTTAAAGAAATTTCAGATTGAAATCAATATTGAGATGGATGATTTAACTCAAAAAAATCTAAATTGATATGAAATCTCTTTTGGGTGGAGACTATATATGGAATTTGTGTGAGAATAGTGAAGTCCAAAATATTTTGATAATAAAGTCGGATTTTGTAAATGTGTAGTGTAATCGAGTTTATTTGCATTCTTTTTGTGTGGTAATCATGTTTTGTTTTGATATGAACATTTCCATTAATTTTGGTATGCATCATTAATACTGTTTTTATTTAGTAGAGTTTGTACTTTAAATGTATCAATCTCTAATGTAGTGATGCTGCTCATAGTTATCGACCAAACTATATCATTGATGGTTCCATGTGTATATTGGTGTGTTGAGTAATGAAGTTCACCATTTCTACTGTGCAGTTCTTAACTTCAAATTAAAAATGTAGCTATTGAGCTTGGTACAGTTCTTTATTTCCTAAATGCGATTATGAGAGTCAACTACCAAAACAACCGTACCAACTTACCACACAAACAACATCAAAGTATAGATGTTCTTAAGCAGACAATATTCTGATGGTTCATATGTTAGAATACTATATTTGAATTTATTCACGAGCTTAAATAATAATTTGAAGTTAGGTCTTTATTTATTAGTTTGAGTTTTTAGATGAGTTGGACTTATAATATAGTATCAAATATTGGTTTTGTTTTGGACGCGACTTCACATGACATCTGTTTCGGGCTTAAGGCCCATGGATCAGAGGGCATCCATGCTGTCCATGTACCCCGCTTGTCTGTCTTCACGTGCATTTCAACCCGTCCCTCACGTGAGCGATAGTATTAGAGTACCAAATTTGAAATATGTGAATTACTTCACCATCTGTTTCAAGCTTGAGGCCTATGGATCGGAGGGCGTCCATGATGTCCCTGCACCCCATTCATATGTTTCCATATGCATTTCAACCCAACTTGCATGCGAGTGGGAATGTTAGCGTATCACATCTGAAATATGCAAGTTTGTTCATCAACTTAAATAACAGTCTGAACCTCCACCTATTAACTTGATTTTTAGGTGGATTGAGCTTCTGATGCCATGTAACTAAATAAATTTTGATGATACACAATATCACAACTTACATTTGGAGTTTGGAGCGGAAAATAGTGAAGTGATCAAAGTTATTTGCATAAAACTAATGAAATAAGTTGTTGTGTTTGCCTTATATTATAGTTTTCTCTGGTTTTTCTTGGCGACGACCGGCGGCTTGGGATGTTATCGACTTCGTCGTGAGCTTGTCGGAGAAGACAATCACTGTTTATCTTTGATTTTTTTTGGTTTTTTTTGTTCTTTTTCAGCTGAGAGTATTTTTTAGAAAATAGTCATGTACACGCACGTGACCCAGTTATGTCCATTAATTCTAATGAAATGCTAACGTTTTCCTCAAACTCATTGTTATTATGGTATTAAAAGGAGAAAAAATAGTTAGTGTATTAAAATGTAAAACATGTATAATTAAGTATAATAAACTATCTATTTTCTCTTTTATTTATATATCTTGGTGTAAAAAAATATTATCATCAATTCAAGTATAATTAAAAATTAATAAACACTTAGACATTTATTGTAAGAGGGGTGGTCTTATTTAAAGACGAGAAAGATTATTAAATTTATTTTAAAAAGAGATTTGTATACTAAATTTGTTTTCAATCAAAATTGTATAAGTTAAGGTTCAAAAATGATAAATATTTCCTTCGCACTAATTCTTTTTTATCAATTATTAATTAAGATTTAAGTTTGACTATGTCATAATAAAACAAGACGTCAATAATAAATTTATAATTCTCAAAAGTCTTTAACAAACCTATATGTAGAAAAGAAATATTTTGACTCCCGCCTTCCACACTGAAACTTAAGTAACCAACTTTCATAAATAATACGTCCATAAATAATTGTTTTATTATATTCATTTTAGTAAATTAATACGTCGTGAATTACCATTGTTATTTTATATTTTAGTTACATGTAAAGATCAATTTAGACGGATACATTGTCCCTCAATTTAGACTGATACATGTCGATCGGAACTTGACATTTGTTTTTTTCAACAATTCTTTTATTGGCTTTTATTGGATTGAAATTTTATGGTCTAAGGAAGAAGAAAAATAATACATGGATAGAGAAAGTAACATAGACTAATAGGAGGGAGATGGGTGTATCAAATGCATTAATTTATGAAGATATTTTTAATATTTTTAAAAAATATTTGGTCATGAGTCAAATGAAAAGAGAATAGAATATTTACTTACCATATAAAAAAGAGAAAATTTGTTGTCATAAGTAATTGTGTGGGTATAGAATTGAAGTAAGAAAAACTCTTATATTGAAGATTTTAGATTAATACGTGATCTTTGCGTGATTAAATTACAGAAATTACGTTTTTGAAGAGAAACTGTGATGTCTTAGGTTTTGAATCACATTTTGATCAAAGTAGAGAAGAGTTCAATATCAAATTCAGGATATGACATAATTAAAAAATCAACTATCAATCCATCACTATCTGTAACTTCAATTGTCCGTAACTCAGGTTAGTGACTATTTAATTAATAAAATTCGTTTTACCTTAAAAAAATGCTAAAAATTACTAATAATGAACAATCCGTTGAAATGAAATATTCAATAGCAAATTGGTCAAACAAAAAGTGGAGTTTTTGTATTATTTTCTTCCATATATCTAAAGGGCTTGGACCATGGAGAAATATTTTCTCTGGGCCTGTTCCAATACTTAAAATTGGGCTTAATCGGGCCCAATACAATACACCAGTAATATTTGTTCTGTTTAGCATGGTTCTTAAGCATGTTATTCAAGGAGCGTAATAAGTTAAAAACGTGCAAATTTGAGAATCCTTAATGATCATTATATTCAAATTTAGGTCGTTAAGATTTTTTTTTGACTCGTTAGTGACACTTGAGTGTAATTAGTTACTTATTTTTCAGGGAGGAGTCGGTAGTTGGACACTGGATCCCTTTGAACTTGGAGAACGTGTAACCCTGGGTCGGAGTTTGGTGAACCAACAAGTCGCTCCTCTAGTTGAAGTATCGGGCCCCTTTTTTCGTTGCCTAGGTTACCAAGTCCGAACGACTGTCAACCACCAGATCCGCTGGTCTGCGATATTTACCCTAGCCCACAAGTATAAATCTTTAGCGCATAATATAATTTAAAAGTACTCCAAAGACTGGAAATTCGAATCCTACAGTTCCAGCATCTTTCACGCTATTCTATTCAATAATTTTTGCCGTAGAGATTTGAGAAATTCAATGTCATAAGGGCATATTCATACTTTTGTATAGAGACGTGTTTGCGTACGAGCCATTGACTATAATGTGAACGTGCGAACCGCCTTTTTGAAGGTTGGACGAGAGATTTGAAGATATAAGATTACATTGGCTCTATTGTTATAATCACTTACGACAACCGTTACACCCAATTTTCACTCTCGTTACACTCGACAGTCTGATCCCTCCAACGAGAAGCGTCTCTTAGTACGACCGGTGAAAATGAAACGTCATCTCTCCATCTCTTCGGTTAAGAATCAACTTTGGTATTTTTTTTTACATTGATCTTAATAATTTATATAACATGGTGTTGGAAGAAAATAATATAAAATGAAACTCTTACTAATTTGATAAAAAAGATATTTCACTGGAAATTTAAAATGCTCATAATACACCGTATTAAACTGAATTATCATTTAATTTATACCAATTCCATAGCTGTTGATTTTGCATCAAGCACGTAAGCATTTTTATATAAGCATTATTGCACTTAATTAGGTTATAGAGACAAAGTACTAATACTTTATTTTTCATTTTGCCGAAAACAACAGTCTTTTTTTTCCAATGAGTGTTGAGTTTGGATTCACCAAACATATGTAGAAGTTAAAAACTTAAAACAAAGTAATTAATTAAATAGTAACATCTGAACCAAATGAGTGACCACCCTGAACCATGGGACTGTCTTTCACTTCGATTCAATGCAACTTTAATTATATTGTAAACTAATTAATTATTATTAAAATAATTATCAGTGACCCGACGCGCTATGGGGTCGTTGTTTTCGGACCATCCCACATAGAAAATAAATATTTTGTTACCGTGAATCATATTCAAATTTCATTACATATGCTATAAGATATTTTATCATTTGATTATGGAAACTTTTATGTAACAAAATCAACTAAATGTATAAAGGTATACATGATTCACTTTTACGATAAAGAGAAAGCTCACTAATAAGGAAAATTGTTGCAAGAAACGAAAGTGTGATCAGAATCAAATCTTTCCTGATTTTTCTTCTTCCTTTCCCTCATAATATAATATTGTAGCCATGTTTATTGCGAATGTTGTCATGAAAACATTTATATTTTATATAATTTAAATTTAAATAATTAACATTTGTTCTCTTTTTGATTGAACATCATGTTTAAAGTTCATTGTCGATTTCTAGAGACACAATTCAGTAAAACCTAAAAACCTTATCATACCGTAAGAACTATGTAAATTTGTGAGAGAATATCATGTGGTGCGCGAAGCTGGCGTTGAACTGACAGGCGTAGACGGTAGTGCTGACGTGGCAGACGAAAAAAAAATTGCATCAATCCCTAGTTAGACTTAGACTACTCCCTCAACAGGATAAGACTTTTCTTTTTAAGTTATAATATAAAACACAATTCCCTTATCACATAGTAAATTTATGTTAGTTCTTATAGTTCTCACACCTCGATTTCTATATTGTGGCTATTATTAGAGTGCACCCCTCGATTTCTATATTGTATTAAAACATCAATATAAACACAAAATAAGTAATTAACACTTTGACTACCTTAAAAGAAACATGAATCAAACCGTAACCAAAACCTATAATAAATGTCTCAATTCAAATTTCACTGTTTACATAACCTCCAAATCCAAACTTCGGGTTATCGAAAAAAAGAGACCACGAACGTGACCGTCACATTTCGAGGCCATCCAATAAAATCATAAAACCGATCAGATGATATTCACACGTGGCACATCATCAACGGTTATGATTTATCGAAGCACCACGTTCCGGTACAAGCGGTATACACGGAAGTGGGTCGGCGGTTACGAACTACGAACCTAAAAATCCACGTCACCATCGCCCACTTCACTCCACCTTCTTTTAAACCTTCACCAACTCCATCAAAAAAAAAACAGAGAGAGAGAGAGAGAGAGAGTGATTTTGTAGAGAGAGAAAGCATGTCCGGCGAAGATGTGGAGAAGAGGGGGTCGGAGAAGAACAGAGCATACTCTGCTGTTTCTGGTTCTTCTTCGTTTTTTGTGGAGGACGAGACGGAGACGGAGTGGACGGCGTGGCTGGTTCCTATGTTCGTGGTGGCCAACGTTGTTGTGTTCGTTGCGGTCATGTACGTCAACGATTGCCCCAAGTACGAGGTTGGAGGCACGTGCGTCGCCAGGTTTCTCGGGAGGCTTTCCTTTGAGCCCTTGAGGAAAAATCCTCTCTTTGGACCTTCCTCGGCAACGTAATCAGTCAAGCTCCTCGACCCATGTCTCAAAATTGGATCTTTCTTTTTTGCTTTTTAATCAACCATTGACGAATTTGTGAACTGGGTATTTTTTATTTGGGTTTTGTGTTGCTTTTCTGTTGTTCTCTTTGTGGTTTGGGTTTAATTTCTGAGATAAGTGGGGTTTGTTTTTGCATTGTTTTCAATAATGCTTCATTGTTTGCACAAACAAGAGGATCTTAAAAGTTGCTCTGCACCTATAGTCTATACTACACAGTTTGTGCATTTTTCAGCTTCTTCTACTTTCTTTTGTGCCATTTTGTGGTCTTGAATGAAATGTGTTTGCATTTTTTAAGGGTTTATTTTCTTGCATTTTGTTTCAATGAAATGTGTTTTGATTTTCAGCACAATATTTGAGTTGTTTTTGAAAATTTTCAGATAGGGAAGATGAGAAGGGTAAAATTGTCATTTTAAATAAAATAGCATAGTGCAAAAAAAACACAAGTTCAAGCTAGGAGGCACTAAAATGCACAATTGTGTAGTATGTAGCAACTAATAGTATTCTTGTGAATTAGTTTAACCATTGATCTATATAGAAATAGGGTAATGAGAATATTATTGATATTGGTGTTGATGTGAATCACAAATGAATCTAATTGCCCTACATTTTCTGTAATTGATTTTTTTTTGTGGTTTTGAAGGTTGGAGAAGTTGGGAGCTCTTGAGCAGACCAAAGTAGTTGTTGATCACCAGAGATGGAGACTCATCACTTGCATCTGGTTGCACGCCGGCGTCGTCCATTTGCTTACAAACATGCTGAGCCTCGCCTTCATCGGAATCCGCCTTGAACAGCAATTCGGCTTTGGTACATTAACCATTCTCTTACCATTTCCAATACACTGACAATTCCCTGAGTAACATTAGTTTGTAACGAATTGGCAGTGCGAGTTGGGATATTGTATCTGTTATCGGGATTTGGCGGGAGCGTGCTCTCATGTCTGTTCATTCGGAGCAACATCTCCGTGGGAGCGTCTGGGGCTCTATTCGGGCTGCTTGGGGCAATGCTGTCTGAACTCATCACGAACTGGAGTATCTACACTAACAAGGTCGCGGCGCTCCTAACGATCCTGGTGATCATTGTGGTTAACCTTGCGATCGGAGTTCTCCCGCACGTTGATAATTTTTCCCACATTGGCGGGTTTGTGACGGGTTTCTTGCTGGGGTTCGTTTTGCTTGCCCGCCCGCTGTATGGGCGCCTCCTTCCATCTGATGTCCCCATAAAATCGAGATATAAAGCTTACCAGTATGTGTTGTGGCTGGTTGCTTTGGTTCTGCTGGTTGTAGGGTGAGTAACAAGATCAAGATGGATAGTCAATTAAAGATGTTTGTGAAGGCAAGTGTTGAGTTGTTTTGAATTTTGCAGGTTTAGTGTGTCGATGGTGAAGCTTTTCAGAGGAGAGAATGGGAATGATCAGTGTAGCTGGTGTCGTTACTTGAGCTGTGTGCCCAGTTCTAGGTGGATCTGTTGAGACTGGAGGAGCAGTGTGTTTGTTCTTTGGTGGTTTTCATCTCAATACCTCAGTTTATGGTTATGTATGTATATGGATTATCCATCAATAGGTTTCTGTTTATCAGATTTATTTTGAGTTTTGTTTGAACTTGTAAGAAATCTCAGTTTTGATCCTTGATTGCGTGATAATAATGTGTCTCATGTGTCTTCTCAATGATGAATTCTTTGTTTTAATATATTAACCTTTCATCACATGATTTTGAAAATTTGAATAATCAAGGGTATTTTGGTCATTTTGCAATGAAAAAAAAAAGTATAAATAGAGGGAAATGTGTAAGTCAACTGTGTTCCCTATTATTTATGTTTGAGTTTTGGAACCTTGGATGAGCACAACATACACCTCATTGGATATTATGTCATGTTTCCAAAATTTGCACTATTTGATTTTCAACAACAAATAACAGATAAGCTGTTCATCCTATACATACACAAGAATACACTATCAGGAAACAATTTCATCAACATCCTCATATATTTTCCAGTCACCTCATCTGATCAATATCTGTGATCGTAATGCAATAACGAAGAAGAGTGTGGATGCTCAGCGTCAAGATCCATCGCCTACAATTGAACACAAATACAAGGGTGAAACTCATCGCCTATGAAAGATTATCAACCATACTGATTGATTTACCTGCCTCAGTTGAGTGGAGCTTGTAATCGACTTTTGGTATGCTTCCCGGATCAAAGGTTCCTGGAGGAGGACAACAGACACATGAAGTTACAGATACACTAAAATGCAGGTGCCGACAATTGGCTACCTGTAATATATGGTGCTGGTCAGACGACTCGTGTTGGTTAGAGTAGAAGTTTGATGCTTGTAACAAATGGGGATTAGGTTGTTGGTCTATGATTACATTAGGTTGTCGGTACATGCAATCAACCAACTGATTCGCTCCAAAATTGTATAAGCCCTGTGTAGTACATATGAAAGGTCGGTGAAATGAAATATATTCTAAGAAACTATTATTATACATAAAGAAAATTACAAAAAAGTGTCATATCGTATAACATTCTTGCAAAAATTTGCTATGTTGTTTGTATTTTTATTTGTAAAATGTGTGTATTTTATAATAATGAGGAAATTTATTATGCATTGATAAATAAGATTAACTCAAGTTAGTACGATAATTAAATCTCAGCTCCCCATCATCCAATAACCACTGCCACGTGTCAAATATCGAAATCTGAAAAGTCCATCAATGGTCAGAGGATAATATTAAATAGTGTATTTAAGTAACCAGTGTCCAATAGAATGTTGCCACGTGTCTATAATTTAACGTCCAAAATTGAAAATCCACCCAACGGATAGATTGAGACCAAAAAATACAGTATAAGTCATATGCAATTTCTCTCATCCTCTTATCCTTTCTTTTTCGTTTACTCTGAAGAAGCCAAAGAGGCAAAAGCCTACTACTTCTTGCTGAATCGAAGACTATGTTCAAGAAAGAAAGATGGGTGAGCTTCAGATCTTCAACAAGTCTCCTCGTGGATGAGAAATAGAAACTTGTGTTGACATGACTTATCATCTCGTGCAAATAAGAGGGAAGCTCTGCATGGCCTGTAGACTCTTGAAGAAGAAGAATAAAAAAAAAATTCTTCTATCAAAATTAGAGGCTGGCACGAACGAATGGAGCCGAGTCGGATCGCTGGAAATTCGTGTCTGTTGGTACAGGACAAGCAGAATATGACGCTAGTAGATGCAAGCCAAGACCTGAAATTGATCTCTCGAATGCATATACTATCCGATTGAGAATAGCAACAAGACGGGGATACACTATCCGTCTAGGATGACAGCGAGCGACCAAATATCAACTACGTCGTGGATATACGTATATGGTCCTCCCTGGGAACCCCGTGAGGATGTGTATTCTAAGATCTACATGTCTATTTTACTGCGTTAGATCTTGTATTCAAGTAATACAAAATATAGTACTCTTTCATTTCCTCTATATTTTTTTATCAGCAAATCAGGAGAACTCTTTATTCTGGATCGACCTTCGGGTACCGTGTTATCGTCTTTTAACTCATTTGTCAGCATCCAAAGAAAATGGGTCAAGTAATAAGGAGCTCACATTAACATTGAATATGTTGGATGGATTGAATAATGTCGTCATCGCTGCCCTTAGATGGGAAGCCATTTGGCCTCGAGGAGTTATTGAGTTCACCATCCATTGACTCGATATTGTGTCTTCCACTTCCATATCTTCAACTAGGCCCTGCCTCATCCACGAGACGCTCTTCATGCCCCCCTTTCGATAGTTGGGAGATAAAATCCTCGTCCATATGTACTGATGTTACTTAGCTATGTACTCGTATGATATTGAGTTACTAACATTTCCCTTGTTACCACTTCCACAGCGCATTCTAATGCTCGATTGATCACCATCTTTGCCTTGATTAATCAATCTTACATTTACATTCTCGGCAGTAGAACTGACCGCTTGGGCACGTGGCCTGGAGGTTCGAAGTTGGGAGCTATGGCCAAGCTGGAATTCATATATCGCTACTTCATGATACGTAAGCACTTGAGTTTGAGTCTAAAGGAGCTGAGTTCGAGTCCCGTTACGATACCTATCTCACCATTATTTCCTTTCAATTTCTGTTGGCCTCTATTTCCCAATCTCTACTAGGCATCTCTCTTAAGGTAGGAGTTAAGTGACAATATATTAAGTTTCTTCTACATAATGGTTCGTCTTTAACTTATTGTTGATACATCAATCCCAAGTACTCTTAGGAATCAATATTTTGGTGTTTTCTTGTTTGGTCATAATATAGTTGAGCTCGAATCTTGGTATACAACTCGCTAATAACAAACTTGATAGAAACACAGTGTAGAATAGGAAAAACCGTAATATATTCCAACAGTGCCGCGAAGCCAAAGACAATCTTTTCCGGCAAGAAAGGTTGGTAATGAAGATCTTGTTGGATAACAACTCCCCTGAACACTAGATTTGATGGAGTTTACGTCGATACCAACGTGTTCGTAGTCGGGATTGGAGTCGTTGGGAAATGTATCGAACTCCACACCAATGAAGCGATCCGGCAGAGCCGGGTCGGCCAGGAAGAATGTAAAACCGGCCCCTTGATGCGTGTCGTTGAGCGAGTCGACGACGATTGAAAAGTAGGTGGTGAAGTCAGCGAGCTCGCCGGAGGCGGAGTATATAGCCCTGCCGCTGACGTTCAAAGAGCTATGGTCGTCTTGTGACGATACGGACGAGGTGAAGTTGAAGAACAATGAGGTCGCACATGGGAGTATCAAAACAGAGAAAACGATGAAACATGGGAATAGACATTTAGGGTTCGACGGTGGTCTCAAAGAGGCCATGATCGAGTGTTTGATTGATAAACCTAATTACACACTTGGAGTTTATAAGGTTAAGTGGGAGGAGTTGGCTAAGAAAATGGTACATCGATCCTCTATATACGATGTTGACAAGGTTTGTTTGTGTCATACTGTAATCAACAATGCCATATCACTAGTTCAAACAAAGACGGCCGCCCGCCCGTCTGATTTGTCGTGAGTAAAAATATCCCATTTCATGTCATTTTGCTTGGTGACATGAACATGTCATCGATGTAATAGCTAAATCTATAAGGAACAATGGAAAAAGAACTTACACGCTCAAATTTTTTAAGCGACATTTAAAGTAACTTCTGTTGTTATTCCTAACTTATATTTGGTGTCTCAACTACATTTGATACGCTCTATTTTAACTCTCGTGTTTGACGTGATTAACGCATGACAATCATTCACGTAATGGTCCTTACGTTTTCAATTATGTCTCTAGATTACGATCGATTCATTCAATTGTTGTTTGAATTTATTCCCCTTGTAATTAAAAGGCTATATGCTTGATCATCCTCGATGAAAACAGCTTTCTGGAAGCATTTGCACGTATTGCTCGAACAATTTCACAATAAACTATTTTTTTCCTTCTTAAATGCTATCATTAGATCAACGGTTCCTATTCCAGTGACAAATAAATCAACAAGAACAGTGCCTTGTGGCTACTTTCAAACTCATCTCCCAAGCTAAGACAGTATATATACAAGCATTATACTCCTTAATATGATGGGTGGTGAGTTTACCTATTTCTTATTAGCAAATTTTTGACAATATTGATGAAAAGAGCAAGGGATCCCGAAAAGAGAGCACTAACTTTTAGCCATAAAAGGCATTATCTATAATAATTGAAGGATGAGAGTGAAATGAAAATAAAATGCAATAAGTGACACAAATTGTCACAAATTGATTGTAATCTTGACATTCATGAGAGCATTGGGCTTGAGAGCAAGGCTCAAAAAAGCCCCAATAGCTGGCCTGAAAATGGTCAAGTTGCATTGAGAAGATAAGCCTTGGGGAGTGGAAAAGCATCCTTGAAAATCGCCGCCGACTCGGGCATTGAACCGACGCAAGGAGTTCGCCGCCGCAAGATGTAGCGCGCCAAAACGAGCGACTGGAACGTCCACGAAACCGGCAACGGAGCCGCGAAATCCCACCACAATTGTAAGTTTCCTAGCTACCGCTTACCTGATCCAAAGGTCAACCCACCTAATCACCCACTACCATTCCAATGGCTCCCCGCCAAAAGAGAGTTGAGACTATTAATCAAATAGGCTTTTATGTCACATACCGAGAAAGTAGACTTAGATTCGTGAACGTTATTGTATAAGCATGAGCGCTACAAGCGGCTTTGGGCCCATCCGTATATTTATGAACTTGCGGTTCTAATTTTGGGGGCTTAGGTAGAAGTCTCTTGAAGTTGGTGGATCCACCCAAGTCTAGAGAGTTCCATAAAAAAATACATAGTCAAGATTGACCTTCCAGATTGACCATTCATTTAAGTAAATTTTAGTCATCCATTAAAGAATAGATTTCCTATAAATAATAGGTGTTAGAAGTTCATTTAAGCATCCAACCCTCCGAGCTCTCTTACCAAGTAAAGTTCTTGTATACAATTTTTGTACTCTCTTTTCAAGTGTATGTAAGAATAGTTTGAGAATTTTTTCACAACCTTTTGCGCGCCGTGCCGTCCATCCGGGCTCAGACACGGGCTTCCACCAGCGGTGCGAGCAAATCAGAGTTTTGAATTTCAAACATTAAATCAAATTTTGAATTTCAAATTTATTAACCCTATAAATATCATTGACTCTTTCCATTTCGAAGGTACTTAAAATCGATCTCTACATTGACACTCTAACTCTCGCTCAGTGGTTCTCGATTGTGCGATCTGATAACCGTGGTTTGTTGTTCGTCCAATCGAATTGATCGTTCCTCGCGAGTTCTTTCATGTTCTCGTTCATTCCCTGTTCCTGGGTTCCGTCTTGCACTTTTCACACTCTATTGTGTGAGTGGGCGTGCATCAAAGTGACAACCGCGTTAACCTCGGAGGCAACCGGCACACGATCACCACCCCGGTCCACCTAAAAATATCTTTCAAGTCAGTGTCCACCATACCATGACGCGGTTCCTTTTTCCTAAATTCGGTCATCTCCATTGTTGTTTAAGCTGATACCGACATCCAGGTTCCAACAAGCCACTGTATTTTCAATTCTTTTAAAAGCAACCGCACTTAAACGAGAAACGTGTAAATTTAGTTGTACGAAAACGAGATTATCTGTTCTTATCAGCGATGACAAGAACAAATTTAAAACCAATGACTCATGTTTATTACATGTGAAGTGATTGTCAAAATCATTATGGAAGAGTATGCATCTTCTTGAAGAGACTTGGTATCCTTGTGGGTGTGCCGTTGAGCTCCTTCAATACTTGTTCTATGGTCAGCCTCTTTTCCCAGTTTTGGTCAGTGCACTGCAAACCAACCATCAACAAGACCCTCATTTTCTTTTCATCAAATCCTCTTCCAAGTCTCGGATCTGCAGCATCAAGAAGCCTTCCTTTTCCATGCAATTGCCGCACCCAAGGCACCAATCCCATAGGGCTTTCCGAATTCAGGGACCACGTGGCTTTTTTTCCACACGCTACCACCAACACTACCACTCCGAGGCTGTACATATCGGTCGACTTACTGGCCTTTCCTGCCTCGGAGAGCAACTCTGGAGCTACATACCCAAAAGTCCCTGCCGTTTGAGTCGTGTACTCCAATTTCTTGCGGTCCACGAGCCTGGCAAGCCCAAAATCTGCCAACTTTGGGGTAAAATTCGAAGTTAAGAGAATGTTACTGCATTTTATATCTCTATGCACCACGTATTCCCCATCCAATCCTTCTTGCAGGTAGTGCAGTGCCTCGGCTAAGCCTACGACAATGTTGTACCTGAACTCGAACAGCAACGACTTGTGAGTATCCAAGATATGAGTATCCAGGCTACCATTTGGGAGGAACTCGTAAACGAGTAACAATTCGTCTTTCTCATGACACCAGCCCAACAGCTTCACCAGATTTTTGTACTGTGCCCGACCGATGGTCTTTATTTCCCAAGCATACTGTTTCGCTAGTTCTTTGGAGGCGGTGGACACCTTAACGGCAATCTTGACCGTCCCCAGCGTACCTCTGTAAACGATCCCATACCCTCCCTTGCCGACCTTCTCTTGCTCGTTGAAGTCATTTGTTGCACGGGCCAATTCGTCGTATGAATACTCGGTTGGCCCCCTGTAGTTCCTCAATTCTTCGTCAATCGCCTGCGGACTGTACCTTTCGCTTCCATGTCTGTTACTAGACCCTGCCTCATCAATGACACGCTCTTCGCGCCCCCCTCCGGGAGATGTGAGGTTAATTTCATGCCCGTTTGTACTGCTGATACTGCCCTCCGTGCTCGTATGGAATTGAGTACTGACATCTTCCTCATTTCCAATCGCGCGACGCCTCGCGGAGCTCAGTTCACCGTCTTTGGCCTCATCAGCAGCAACATCTGCTCGCCTCTGACGCTCTGCGCTTGAATGAATCAGTCTGTCACTTGCATTCCTGCGCCTTTTGCAGATACAGATCAAAGTAATGATAACCAACACAATTACAATTCCACCAATGGATCCCCCCACCCAATATGCGAGATGGTTGGGACTAGGCCCCTGGCCCGAGGGCGGGGCAGGGCCCGAGGGCGGGGCAGAGCTGGGAGCTATGGTCAGGCTGGAATTCAGATACCACGACTTTATGATATGCAATTCAGACACAACACCAGTGGCGGCCGCGAAGCCAATGACAACCTTTTCAGGCAAAAAACTTGCCAGGTCTACTTTGTACTGAAGATAGTGTTGAAATTTGGTATCGCTGCCGTTACAGTACCCGCTGAAGGTGACACTGAGATTATTAGCAACAGAGTCATAGCTGATCCAAACATCATTTTCTTTGCCTTGCATGACACTATTGCACCAACCCACGTGAACACTAGATTCGAGGGAGTTTACGTCTATACCAACGTGCTCGTACGGGGGATCGAAGTCGTTTGGAAACGTATCGAACTCCACGCCGAGGAAGTGAAAAGGGTCCGAGTCGAGCACCTGGTCCCCTCTCAGGAGCCCTACGCCGCCTCCTTTGGCCTCGTCTATATTTGGCAGAGCCGGGTCGGCCAGGAAGAACACAAAGCCGTCGCCGTGATGCATGTCGTTGAGCGAGTTGATGACCAACGAGAAGTGGGTGGTAATGTCCGCGAGCTCGCCCGAGGCTTTGTCCCAGAGGGGGAGCAACGAGGAGTATATGGCCCGGCCGCTGCTGCTCAGAGAGTTGTGGTGTACGATGTTCGTCGTCAGCTCGATGTGCCCGTCTCCTGACGAAATGTAAGCATCTCCTTGGAGGTTTATGTCTCCTCCGTTGTCGTGGAAAGAGGTGAAGTTGAAGAACAAGGGGGTCACAAATGGGAGCATGGAAAGAGAGAGAATGAGGAAAGATGGGAATAGACATTTGGGGTTCGATGATGGCCTCAAAGAGGCCATGATCGAGTGTTTGTTTGATAACCTTACTACACTTAGAATTTATAAGCTTGAGGGGAGGAGTTCACTAGGAAACATAGCACAACCTCTTTGATGCGGGCAAGGCTTGTGTCATAGATAATTACCAAGTAATTAAACAAGACAGTACAAACAAAAATGACAACAAACAGACACATCGGCCGCCCCTATGCACTCCATGGAAACAAGGTCAATGGCTTCATTGTTGAGTACAATTTTTGTAAAAGATTAGGAAATGGTTCCTTAATCATATTAAATCCGAGTGATGTTAAGGGACAATAAGGGTTTATATACACATTATACCCTAGATCTGATAGACTGGTCTTTTGGGTCAAATCTGGGATATAATGTATGTATGAGTTTCCTTAAGTGCTTTCTCCTAAAAAATATGTACGTGTACAAACAAAAACTAACCAAATCAAGCAAATACCAAATTAGTTTCCGACTATGGTACCAAAAACTGGGTGGACCCATAGGCATTGTTCTCGAGGCCCCCGATTACGCGCAAGTGCATGCGATCATGCAAGTAATAAATCTTGTTCGAATTTACATAAACCAAATGAGGGTTAACTTTAGTTATATAATATTATCAATAAAATGTAAATTGTGTAATTATGAATGTTTGATGCGAAGCGAGAAACGAACAACAAATACAAAATGTGATCATAATATAAAATGTCATGGTTGCTAGGTCAGATCGGTTCAATTGATTCAACAAATTCAACTCAAATTAACATAATTTACATTGTTATCATATGGTATAGGGACCTACTTCACTCTCCCTATTGAAGTCGGCCTAGACTGGATGTACCAATAATCCCGTAGGGGAGAAATTGCATATGACTTATACAGTATTTATTGGTCTCAATCTATCCGTTGGGTGGATTTTTCAATTTTGGACGTTAAATTCTCGACACGTGGCAACATTCTATTGGACGCTGGTTACTTCAATACACTATTTAATATTATCCTCTGACCATTGGTGGACTTTTCAGATTTCGATATTTGACACGTGGCAGTGGGGAGCTGAGATTTAATTATCGTACTAACTTGGGTTAATCTTATTTATTAATGCATAATAAATTAGAAACTCTTGGGAAGTTAATCTCGTTAATTTATCAACATAATTTCAAATTAAAAATAGTATAACTAAAAAATTATATTACAAAATTTGACATAAACTTTTTAATTAAAAGATATAAAACAGAAAAACTTTTAAAATATTTGTTATCTTTTAAAAATAGTTTTTAGTTTTAGGGATAATTTTGTCAGTTTAATAAAAATGCAAACACAACATTTATTTGCCATTAACAAACAATCAGCACCCTTTTGCAAAAAGTGTCATATTATGGCACTTTTTTTGCAATTTTCCCTTGTATACACACACACACACATTATAATGCATAAATTTGGAAATGCAAATTCTTACCTGCATGACAGTATTTGATGATGTGGCTTCAGGTGAAATGAATGCAGGTGGCAGACTAGAAATGCAGGCGATAGTATCTGGTATTGGAACACGTACGTTCTCAACTCTTTTGGTCTTAGGATCCTTCTCATTTTTCAGTTGCACAACACTGTCAATTTCCTTAGCTTCCATTCTCTTTCCATCCAGATTCTCAATTGCACTTCCGTCAAGAACAATCTCAGCATGTTCAGTTTCAGATGTATTATAGCCCCAGTGCTACCTGAGGAAGCGGGTTCGGCATCCTTAGATTTTAAGGACAAGATTTTCTCAATCCCTTCCGTCGCTTCATCGATTTTTCTGGAAGCAAAATGAAATGTTTCCTCGGATTCAGCCGCCCTGGCAGATAATTTAAGTAATCTGTGGCACAAATCTTTATAACGACCAGCTGCAACCAATTTTGGATTGTCATGTATGTAGAAACCACGCTTATCTCACATTCCTAAGTCTTGCATCTTTTGTCCAACGCTTAAAGATATATCTGGATGGTGTCACCTTAATATTTCTATGATCAAGCACTTTAAGGGCATGGCTACAAAGAAATCCAACATGCTCAAACATCATACAACTGCACATAACTGTATTATCCAATGATTCGAATGTAACTGTGTATACCTGAGATTGACCAAATGTATTTGCTTTGAACTCATTCAGTGACCCGTTTTCACTGGAATGGTTAACAACTACATTTAAAGACTTCTCATATTCCCTCTGAAATACTTCAAATGCCTTTGGTGTGAAAAGATCAACTGCGTGCTTTAACAACACCACATTCCCCATTATTTTCGGTGTACATGTGTTCATTTCTTCACTAGCTGCTATTTCCTTGCAGCGTAGTTCATCTACCACATTTTCAAAGTGCCTAAAAAATTGAAGCACATCTAGGTCAGAGTTGAGGTAACTTATCAAGTCAGTAGATAAGCTCTCGCACATATGGGTATTTTGCAAGTCAATGAAAAAGGTATTTTTACCCCATGCCACAGCCCATTTCTCTCTTTCTCTAAACATCCATTTCAGCCACTCATCTTGTTGAAGACCATACTTGTCCAGCATGGTATGCCAGGCTTGGATGAAATTCTCCTCATCCTTATAGTCATAAATGCAAGATCTAAAAGTCTTGACAAGAAGTTCTGTATCCTTTACTACATGACTGAGGTGTTTAAGTGCATTCTGGTGCATCTGCCACACACATATACGGTGGTTTGTTTCTGGTAACACTGAATTCATTGCTTCGATAATTGCTGCATCTTGATCTGTGAGAATAAATTTTGGCTTCTTCCCGGACATTGCATCTATAAATGTTTGAAAAAGCCACTTCAGTGATTCAACAGTGTCATCGTATAAAAGTGCAGCAGCGAAGATGACGACTTGCTTGTGATGATTAACCCCTATAAACTGTACAAATGGCAAAAATTCTGTATTTGCTCTGTATGATGTGTCCAAACAAACTACATCACCAAAATGATCATAGTCCAATACCATATTATCATCGGCCCAAAATAAGTTGCTTACTTTATCAGTGATATCAAGCTGTATAGCATAAAAGAATGACAGGTTTTCAAAATGTTGCCTCTGAAACAAATGGAGCAAACACCCAGCCTCTCCCTCCTTTGTATCTCTTGTCCTTTCAGATTGTAGATGATACTCACAATCAAGATCAAGATAATCAAGAGAGAGGCGCAATCCCCGTCGTCTATTCATTGATTCAAATGCTGATTTTGCCTGTGGCCCCATATTACCTATCGAGTCAGCTTCAACACCCTGACCATCAACTAACTCCTCTAATGGTAAAGCATGACTCAGATTTATATTGTCATGATTGTGTTTCGCTTCAAAATATGTGACCCGGTATTTACCATCAGGTTGCCGATTGATGATCATATGCGCCAAGCAACCAGTTCTTGTTTCTTTCTTATGTTTCTTCACGTTAACATCTCTTCTGTCCTTCCTCCGATACCCTTCTCTCGAGCACGTGAACTTCCTAGACACCACCTGACAATGTATCTTACTCCTATTTGCCCAATCTTTTCGAACGCTGAAACCTAGTAGTCTGGCATATTTGTTGTAAGATCTGTACGCATGTTCGTCTGATGCAAACTCCGTACCGATACGCAGTGACCCATCTGTATCAGTGTGGAACTAAAAACGGACTCGGAGTGTCAATATTCTTTAATTAACGGGGTAATTTTGGAAACGCAGTTATAAGCCCAAACACCAAAATTAATCAAGGGTAAATGGTCAAAACTGACTGAAAATTTTAAATTTTACAAAAAAGTGAGTAGGAATTTATCATTTTTTTTGTTAAGGGTGTATATTTATTTAAAATGATAAAAATATCCTTACAATTGATTTTGTTTTATTTTTCAATTCGAGCTCGTCTGTTTCTTTGATGACGTGCACGAGAATCTTTTCACAGATAAACAAAGTAAAATTCACAACATCGATGGTATGTGAAAGATGGAAAAAAATGGACGAACTCGAGTTTTTTTTATAAATATTTCTATTTTAAAAACTTTTGGTTTAAATGACATTTTCATTATTTTTTGACAAATATACACAATTTGTAAAAAATAGTAACGTCACAATCACTTTTTACAAATTAACGTCTAAATGAATGTAGCTCGATGGCCTGTCCGTGCGATTTTTGGTGTCTCTCTCTATGTTTTTTGAGGATCATTGGGGTAGCAACAGTTTTATAAGAGAGGGGGCAACGAGCTGGTGGAGTCATTGGCGATAATCATATCATACTTTGTCCCCGTTCTAGATGCTCATGAGGGTGTCATATTACTCTCCCTCAGTTACGGGGTTAAGGATGGCAAGAGACGTCGCCTTTAGCATCATAGTTCCTCAAGGCTTAGAAACGGTAGACAACTCCTCCAAGGGTTTGAGGGCCAAAAGGATGATTACTTTCGCACGGCCAAAAGCTGTATAGTCATTAGTCCCAAACAAAAAAACCGGTCAAGTCTTAGAAGGTGTAGGGCCAAAAGGATGATTACTTTCGATTTTTGCTACGTCTTATAAGAATCATTTTTTCGTAATAATATTTATTTCTTGTTGATAAAAGGTCATTTTTTTACAAAATTAAAATAGTTCACTACCATTTCTTATAATTTATCTACTAATGAATGTAGAGTTTTGGAGTTGGTGAGCAGTGAGCCCATCTGAGATTGATTGGATACCAATAAAATTAGGATGACATAAATTATTGGATTTGAACAGGATTTAATGTCTCTGATTTCAATGGGAAATTACTAATTTTTCAAAATTATATCCATTGATCCTAACTCTCTATAGAAAAAGGCAAGTTATCACGAATTTAATGGCTACATGAAATGCTAAACAATATTTCAAACATGTGTCTTTTTTGTTTGTTTTGAATTTGAAATAGACTTTAATTGCCCTATGAATTGAGTATGTAATAGGCGAAATGTTATCTCATGATCTAAATTATAAATATTATACATATCAAAAGTATCATTTATCCTTCAAAATGTTGGATCCAATTTAATCAATAATTCATGTAGCCTTGATGGGAATGAATATTGAGCAATTACACACTTCAAACATTTATTGTTGCAAAAAGACAATGGCAGTAGTTTCATATGTGAATTGAAGCAAATAAAAATTTCTCCAATCAACAGGTGAAAACAAGCACCTACATGTATTAGTAAATGGACATCAAAAGATGGAAAATAATTGGTGGAAAAATAATAAAGAAACAGCTGCAAGGTGCTATGAAGAAGTGGAGCCATCTTGATCATCAGCTGAAGTAGCTGGGGCTGTCCAGTAAGTCTTGACAGCAAAGAGAAGCTTCTCCCTCACATGAGGCCCATCTTCATGATCCACAAACTGGCTCTCCCAGTTCAACCCATCCATCACCCTCTTCACCTTCACCAGCACATCCACATCATCTCTCAATATCACTCCCCCTTCTGGCCTCAACACTCTGTCCATCTCCAGCAGAATGTCCTCCATCTCACACCTGGACACCCCAAAACCCCGTTACAGTCTGTCCGATCCACCTAAAAGCTCAAGTTCATAAACAATGATAAATTTTAGCCATACCTGTCCTTGTAGAGGCTAAACACTGAATCAGCATGGATGAGATCATATGTCCTTGGATATGTTGACATTGCCTCACACCTGCAACATTCAGACATGATAAGCACAACCTGTCTACACATCAACTAAATGGAATGATTATGAAGGTGAATTGACTGAAGTAGATTGGCTATACCAGTTCTGATATGTTCCAATGAGTCCTCTTTCATAAATAACACCAAGGGTATTGACCATGGCCTCGACGGGAACCACATTCATGACCCAAAGAGGGTCTTTGATCAATGCAGCAGCAAATCCACCCAAGTTAGCGTTCATGTCAAGAACATTTCTGTATCTTCCCTCTTTCCCAAGCTGAACATTCACTCTCTTATAGTAAGACACCCTCTTCTCCCAAAGATCCGAATCCTGTCGGAATATCTCAGCAGTCACTCCCTCCACAGTCCCCATGGCAATCCTTGGAGGCACTGCGTGGAGCCTCTCGGGCCATTTTGCAATTTCACCACCAGACACTTGCTTGACATTGGACACAACAGGCAAGTGAGTCAGACATGTCTCCAACTTTGTGTACCAGGCTCTGTCATGATCCTGAGCAGGGCAAAAGGGCGGGTTCTGAGAAAGCTTTCGATTGGATTTACAGTTCAGATGGTTGAAGGGTTTCTGCCAGATGGCAATGTTGCCTCTCTGCACCACCTTCTTCCAGCACAAGCTCTTGGCCACATTCTCAATCTTGGTCTGCTCATTGTTCAGATCCTCCTTAGTCCTCTCCCAACCTTTGTAATGGGTATTCCAGTTGATTGGCGGTCCGGACAGGATCCAGTACCCACCAGGGCGAAGAACTCTGTCGACCTCAATCAAGTAAGCACCATCTAATCCATAACAAAAATAACCATCACAATGTAAGTACAAGTTTTTAAGCTCATGCGAATCATGTCATAATGATTTAAGTAGAGTTGGTACCATTTTCGCCCCAAGGAATGAGGCAGCGAGAGCAATGCGCCATGTCGAAGGCCCTCGAAGGGTAAGGGAGTCTCTTGGTGGCAATAACACCAATCAGAGCAGGAACTCCTCTTTCCAGAGCAAATTGAACCTGAGCTTCATGTGTGTCTCTTGGCGCAAATGACACTGTTATGATGTTTCTTGACATAAGGTAAGCTCCCCAACTAGCAACCTGTAATAAGAATACATATCAGATTGAGATGAATCATATCATTTTTTTTACTTGACATAAGAGACATTGTTTAATAGTGTAATCAGGAAGGTGTTTATATCAAACTCAAGCTTATTAAAAATATATATTTATCAAATAATAATGATACAAAATCTGTGAAATCAGGCCCACTAAGTGAATTTGGATCCAAGGCCCAAATATGAAATTTTCAGGTGGGCTATATGAAGAAGCTCTTGGGCATGACACTTTCAATATGGTTATAGCTGTGTAGCCAATTCATTACAAAGGAACAAAAAAGCAAAGAAAAACCACAAAATCCTAAAATGAATGTGAACAATCCAAAATACCATAAATAGACAACAGCCAAAGTCTCCATATTTTTAATACCAAAAGTTAAAAGGATGGACATTTAAGAAAATTGATTTGGGCAATAAATAGCAAGATTCTATTACGCAAAATAAAATTTTGAAAAAAGGTAATGTATCAAGAGAAAATTAATTACCCCGCAGCCGGTATCAATGGCGGTCCTGATGGAGCCGTCCCTGAGGTTTATCAGGCGTCCGATGTCGTCGATGTACGCATCGGCGCCGTTGGGGAACATGGTCCCACCGCCGGGGAATCTGAACCGGTCGCCCTCGTACCGTATCCAGTTCTGCACCGCCTTCTCGACCGTCAGTTCCTTGTGCGGCACGTTCGCGTACCACACCAGATCCCTGCTCCTCGGCCACGCGAACGGCGTCTTGTAACCGTGCGGAGCCGCCACGCGGCACCTAACAACCTCCGACCCCTCCGGGCAGTGCCTCTCTCTGTACTCGAGCTTTTCCCGCGGGAACCGCAGCGACCTCTTCGCTTCCTCGCACGGCGTGTACTCGCTGAAATTCCCCGCGCACGCCGGGAAATTGTACCCCCCGGCGGCCTGAGACGACTCCGCCGCCGCGTGGTGGTGGCCCTCGAAGTCCAGCGCCCTCCCGCCGCCGGTGACCACCGCCGGGCACG
>JAYMTP010001390.1:0-24338 GCA_036897365.1 Geranium brycei | reverse complement strand
TAGACCAGATCGTGTTTGAGTTCAACCGATAAATCTCGATTTTAAAACATCAGACCTAAAACTTGATTGAGAGGAGGTGTCGTGTGGTCGGGTTTGGGTGTAGTCAGGTGAATCAGGTACAACCCAACTCATCCGATAAGTCCAAAACTTTTAGCCAATTACAATTGAAATCTGAGTTATCCTAAAATCCAAACCCTAATCCTAAACCCTCAAATTCAAAAACTTTAACTCAAAATTAAATTAAATTCGAACTCGAAACCCTCAATCCCAAATTAAAATTGTAATTAGAACCCTTAATTGAACTCTAATAGGGATAAAAGAGCTGACCCATTATGCTAATTGGATGTCGGGTGACTTGGTGGTTTCGTAGATGTCATCCGAGACTCGACTCGGCCTCTGTCGGGTTGGGTCGATCCAACCCATTTCTCGCACGGTTTTGTCGGGTCTCGGGTCAATCGAGTTTGGGTCAGGTTGGGTCGTCGGGTACCAGGTAAAAATGGACAACCTTACTCATCACATGCATTTAACATTGTCTTTCTCTAATCGTGACTGAGATTATTATCAGGATAATGACAATTTACTATATATCTGACTGGATCGCTTTTATAGTTCACATAACCTCAATTCGATTTCATTTTCGGTCTGAATTAAACTTCATGAAATAAAAGACATTCCCATTTTTAGCTATTATCATATGATATTTGCCCTTTTTATATATAGTTCAGCCCAATTCTCAACTCCAAGCCGGTTCTCGGTCCAAAATTGTCAATGAAAGCGAGGCCCAATCACATGAAAGCGAAACCCAAGTATAGCCAAGGCCCGTGATACGACCATGACGAGGCCCATCGAGGAAGGATCGAGGCCCAATACGGGCCTGTTCGAATCTGCATCGCGAAGAAATGAAGCAGAGAGCTAAACAGTTGCATCAGTTTCAGCTACTGTGTCCTTTCGATTTCAGCTCTTCTCCGATCTTCAACTCTCAGATCTCTCTCTCTCTCTCACCGTCTCCGATCATCGGATCTCTCTCCTCCGGCGAATCAACCTCACAATGTCCAGCACCAACTCCGGCGAGCCCGAGCTCCAGAACGGAGCCGATCTCGACACCGTGCCGGAGACGGAATCAGAGTCGAAATCGGAGCCGGAACTTGAATCAGAGCCACAGAATCAACCAGAAGCTGAGCCTGAGGTAGATCCAGTGCAGGAATCGGAACCTGAACCTGAATCAGAGCTACAACAACAACCAGAACCAGAACCGACGCCGGTACCGGAAGTGGAGCCGGAGTCACAGTCGACGGAGACGGCGATTCGATCCAATGGCTCACAAGTTCCTTCTTCGTCCGAAGAAATTTCTCAAGGAAGTCGAACTTTTACGATGAGAGAGTTGCTCAGTGAATTGAAGGAAGGAGAAGGAGA
This sequence comes from Geranium brycei, assembly GCA_036897365.1. Classification (NCBI taxonomy): domain Eukaryota; kingdom Viridiplantae; phylum Streptophyta; class Magnoliopsida; order Geraniales; family Geraniaceae; genus Geranium; species Geranium brycei. The sequence goes on along the minus strand of JAYMTP010001390.1, from coordinate 22,925 downwards.
GGAGATCGCACAAGAGCCCTCTCCTTACAGGTTGGTCGCCACCTCCGTTTCTATTTCAGTTCCTGAATCAATTCTAGCTTTACAGTTTCACTTGCCATGAGGATTATCAGTAGAATTTAGTAGATCTTTTAGTTTTAGCATGTGTAAACCATTAGAGACTCCAAATCGACCTTGACATTTCAGGGCTTTTTTGGAATTTGAAGTTCTACTATTGTATGCCGATCAAAAAAAAAAAAAAAGTTCTACTATTGTAAGTTCACATGTGTGATTGATCATTTCAGGAATGATCACTGCAAGGTTCTAAAACTCGGGAGTAAGGAGAACTTGACAAGACAAAAAACATAAGGAGTTTTGAAAACCCGGGTTTTATAAGAAATTGCCAAGTCGAAAAAAAGATATTTTCCAACAATTTTATAAATTAAAACTAAATCATAAATTATAGAACAGTTTCAAAGCATATGTAAAATGTAAAAATAAAATTTGACCAACTTTGATCGAGTAAGAACTCGGTAAAGTTGAACTACCGAGAACGAGTTTTAAAACTCGGTCAACTCGATTTTACTGAGTTCTCGGGGCGAAATCAGGGAGAACTCAGGAGTTTCATAACATTGATCCACTGTTAAAAGGGATTATGTATCTTACATTTTAAGTTGGAATTTTGAACTACATTTTGTTATTTGTTTATTGGATGGAGTTGGGGGGATTAATTGTCTTTTAGAGGGATGTATTAGGTAGTAGTGTTATGGTCCATCTGCTGCAAATCAGATTAGGCTATGGTTGTTGATGCGATCTTTTGACAGTTTATGAAGATATAGTGGATGGTTTCCGAATGTTGAGCTGAGTAGCCTAATCTGAAGTGTAAGAGGATCAATGTTAGACCGATTGAAGTTGATGGTTTTGAAATGAATGCGAGCATATGGGTCAAAGTTTTCAAATACTTTTTATTTTCTTCACATAAGTTGGAGCCAGTAACTTGCTCATCATGACTGTAGTTTTATAGCATTATGAGGCTTCTGCAAAGAATCTTAAGTTGTTACCTGAAAGTTGTTGAAACTGACTTGGTTTTTAAGTTAGGTAAAGGAAAAAAGGCTATTTGCCAGTAAATTATATATTCTGATAGGGTTTTGTTCTTTGTCAACTTGTAAGTTATCATTTAAGAAACTTTGTGGAAGTATTCTTTGATACACCCTAACAATGTATCAACCAAAACAACAAAGATTGGAGAAATACATAGATAATAATATAAGACTTTTATTGATAATATAGTTCCAGGTAATTCGAGACTGATATATCCTACCCTAGACTCCTCATCCTCTTCTTATAGTTTTACTTACTTGATTGCCAAGTAGAGACAAAAAAGAAAATAGTGCATAAAGGAAAAATAATAAAAGTGGTATATAATCAGGAAAGAAATCATCTTTCCCCTTATTGCGGCTCTTGAGTCAACCGTGTGTACCATTACCGGCCGCCCCACTTTCACCTTGTCCTCAAGGTGACCTGATTCGTACACAAAAGTGCCGATTCCCGTGGGTCATTTTCCCACACCCATGCATGGTGGAGCTTAGTCTTAATGTCCCTTACCATTATTATTTCGAACGACTCACCATTTTCATATCTCCTACCTCGGAACTGGAGTAACCATTAGGTACAAATTTTAAGATTCATTTGTCCGGATAGTCACCATCAAACGAGGAGATCCCAATTTCTCGTGGTCGGATGTCCGACATCAGATCTAGAGACAATGTTGAATATGCTCCTTGGGAATTTAATTCCTTCTCCTCACTTTCTTCTTCTTCTTCCATCAAATTATTGATTCTGTCCAAGAACCGTTTGTAGCCATTATTGATATGTTCGGCTACAAACAAGCCCCAAACATCCCATACGATGTTGTTCATTTCTTGTAGCTCGACTTCTAGTTTTCTCATTGCCTCTTTGAGTTTAGCTTTATGCTCTTTCTCTTTCGCAGCAACATGATTAGCTTGATGATGTTTCTCCATTAAAGCACGAAGCTCTACTATTCTCTCAAACAACCTTGCTTCATGCTCTCGTTTTTGAATCTCCAAGGCTAGCTCTTCCCTTAGCATGTACTCCTGAATACGCCACTCGTCCACTTGATCCATCATCGCATAAATCTTTGCCCCGCGACAGATTGTTTCCTGCCACCATGGAAAAGCACTGTAGTAGTTATAGAACTCTTCTTTCTTGTCCTCCACATCTAGCAATAGAGTAATTTGTTTCGTCTCAAGAATTTTAATCTCCATTTCCATCCTCTCCATCCACGATTTCGAAGTCATCTGTTCCACAGGCCGCGAGAAGGGTGCTCTGGTACCAATTGATACACCCTAACTGTGTATCAACTAGAACATCGAAGATTGAAGAAATATATAGATAATAATATAAGACTTTTATTGACGATATAGTTCCAGGTAATTCGAAAGACATGCTTCTCTCCAACCTCTGGCTCAATACAAGACTAAACTGACAAATCTGACATATCCTACCCTAGACTCCTTGCTACTCAAGTGTATCGTTCTTTTACTATTAATACGGGAGAATTATGTTGTACTATTTCTATATGTATATCCTGTTTTCCTCTTTCTAAGGCTTCCATGCCATGTCTGAATTGTTTCAGTCAACAAAGCACGCCGCGCATAGAGCAGAACAATGCCGCAATGGATTTGATTGGTAGTGTCACTGGTCTTGATGACGAGAGTCGGTCTCGTCAGCGGATTCTTACATTTGCTGCCAAGAGGTACAATTATTGCCAAGATGTATTGCCCGGTGCTAACATTGTTGCATATTTTGATTCTTATATAACTATTCCACCATTATTTACTTCAAAGTTAAATTAGACTCATACTGAATATGAAAAGAAAATAGACTGAGTATATCCTTAAGTCAACGTAAACATCTAGATTGTTCTTATGACCAATCTAGTGGTTGTTTTTGAAGGTATGCTAGTGCAATTGAGAGAAACCCAGAAGACTATGATGCATTGTACAATTGGGCATTGGTGCTTCAGGTATATCTCGTTTTGTTAAATCTATTGGACTTGTTTATTCCTTTTCTATTAAACCAAAAGACTTCAATTGAATTCATTAAATACGCTACTAAAAATGCTACCTCACGACCCTTTAAAGTTCATACTAAGGTGACTTTCTAAAATTTGACCACCCATCTCTGTTTAACATCAAGCTTCATTGAGCAACACATGTATATGACGGTGATGCATTTTGTACTTTCTATATAGGAACTGCTTGGAAGAGCACAACTGTTAGATAATGCATGTTCATATGATGTGTTGATCGTACATGATATCTCCTTAATATAGGAATAGTTTATACAGCACCAAATCAAAATTTGTATTCTAGTTTCCCTGACAATCTCATTCTAATTATATTATGGTCATTGGTCGCTGTTATGTACTAGACATGTATAATGTTGACATTATTTGGCATGCAGGAAAGTGCAGATAATGTTAGTTCAGACTCTATATCACCATCTAAAGATGCTCTGCTTGAGGAAGCTTGTAAAAAGTATAATGAGGCTACCCATCTTTGCCCTACTCTTCATGATGTATGTATCCATATCCTATATTTAATTTTGAATTTGTATTGAGTTCAGGGCATCTGAAGAATATTTATGGCTAGACATCATAACGTCCTACAAAGTCTTTACTTAAAGTTTTTTGTGAGCTAACATATGCCTCATTGTAAGAGCTATTCATTAACGTCCTCTTCTTCATAGTTTTGTGTGATATGTGTCTCAATTTTGGCAAGACAAAAGAACTAAGTAGAAAATAACTGGGTTTGCATTGATCAGATGCTTACTTGGGAGAGAAAGATCTGAAAATTCATGAGTATTTTAACCTAGATCGCTGAAGTTGATATGTCTAGGTCGGTCACCTAACAAATTACACACCGACCTTATACATGAACATATCTAATTCCGGTGTATCCTCTTATCTTAATTGCTAGGCTTACTACAACTGGGCGATAGCAATCTCTGATCGAGCAAAAATGCGTGGTCGTACCAAGGAGGCTGAAGAATTATGGAAGCAGGTCTGTTCATTTACATGTCAGCATATTTATCCTGTTATAATTTATTTATATGAGGTGTCCATGCAGATTGTTTTTTGTTTGTTTTGGTATTAGTGCCAAGCTGAATAACAGCCCTGGGATATTAGAAATATAATAGTTCAAGTTGGCGGATGCTGTCATCAATGCAAATTTGTTTCTCATTCACACTATCATTTAGAAATATAATAGTTCATTTATGATTACTCACATTTATCCTTTAGTATTTTTTTTAACTGCGACTAGTTCATTTTATATTTGAGATGAATATTGTTTTGAAGTGTCTGTTGTTATTTTAATATTTCAGTCAGCAGCTAACTATGAAAAGGCTGTCCAGCTCAATTGGAACAGTCCACAGGTATGTCCTTAGGAATTGCAAAATAAATTTAAGATTCTGTGTATGTTCATGTTGTTGATTACGTTTCCAATCCACTTTTGGTTTCGCTAAATATTATGTTATAATTTCTTGCACTAATTTCAAATGAAATCTGTTGCAGGCACTTAACAATTGGGGACTTGCACTCCAGGTAAATATTATCACTAAATCAAAATGTTGTAAAACACACACACACTTGGTTTTCTACATTATTATGTGTGTTTGTTTGTTCCTATTTTGAGATCAAGAGCAGATACACAACCATTTTGGGGGTAAGTCTTAAATATTCATACAGAGTTATGCTGGAAAGTTTGATATGCTTCTTTTGCATTGTGTAATTTAGGAACTTAGTGCTATCGTACAAATACGAGAAAAGCCCACAATTGTACGAACTGCAATCAGCAAGGTACGAAAATGATTTTTAGACATCAAAGTGCTTGGATGAATGTACTGAAACTTGCAACTTCGGATATGACATCTTTTACTTGTCTTCTAATGCAGTTTCGTGCTGCAATAATGCTTCAATATGACTTCCACAGAGCAATATACAATCTCGGAACTGTGCTGGTTAGTTTATGTTTCCTTGGGTCATCCTCCTAGAATATTTGATACTCCATGGTTGTTTTATCATTATTCTGCAAATGCAGTCTAAACTTAATGCTGATGTCATGATTGATTTATTGGCATTTGGCAGTATGGGTTAGCAGAGGATACTGCAAAGGAATTGGTCAATGCAAAAGACGTTTCTCACTCTCATGGTACTGAGTTGTATAGTCAATCTGCTGTCTACATAGCAGCTGCACATGCATTGAGACCAAATTACTCGGTAAACACTTCCTTTACGGTTTTTCTGTACCTGATTAGGATCATTGTAAATGGTAAATACTGTTTATGGGCCAGATTTAAAATGAGTATGAGAACACGATGACATAACTCTATTGATCAACTAGATGCAACCTAATGAAGTCCACACACAGTATCTACTACAAATCATGTATACATTCTATTTTTCTTAACTTCTAGTATAGTATTGGTTGGTTAAGTTTGACATCCTTTACCGTCAAATAGATAAATCTTCTATTATTTTTTGCTTCTACAGGTTTATAGCAGTGCCCTGCGGCTTGTGCGCTCCATGGTCAGTACTCTGAACAACCATAATACGATATTCCTACCTTTATAACTGGGTTTAAAGTTTTATTCATATTCAGTCGTTTATGAAATCGGGGTCTAATTTTATTTTATTGAGATGAGATACATTCTTAAGTCTTCTCTTTACATCTCAAACATGCATTGTCGGTTAGCAAGTAAAATTATGATGCATCCATCTCATGTGCGGCAAGTTACACCGGTTTTCATATCCATTACCTGCACTTTTTTCTCTTCAATACGGTATGACGCATCCCACAACAAATAGTTTCTACAACAGTAGAAAAGTAATTTCCATAACATTGCTTTAGATCACTACCAATTTTGCTGATTGTTATTGTTTATAACGTCTAAAAAATTGGATTATTGAGTTTCAAGGTGGCTGTTTGCTGTTTTGGGAGTAACAAAGCAAACTGACCCAAATAAATTGTGCAGCTGCCCTTACCATTTCTTAAAGTCGGATATTTGACCGCACCACCTGTGGGAACACAAGTTGCACCTCATAAAGATTGGAAAAGAACTCAATTCGTTCTGGGTCATGAAGGACTCGATCAGGTAAATGATAATTGTTAATAAAATGTCTGCTGTGAACAAATCGGTTTAAACAACTAAACATGCGATATGCTTTCTGTATAGTCAAAATTTCATTCGTTATTTTTAGGTTATCAAAGTTGAGCAAAAACAGGCACAGCAGAGCCTCTCTTGGAAACCAGTAGAAGTGGCGAAGAGTCCAAAAAAAGGCATCAGGGTCGATATTGCAGATATTGTTTCCGTATCAACCTGTGTAGATCTCACTTTACCTCCGGGTGCAGGCCTTTGCATCAATACAATTCACGAGCCTGTTTTCTTGGTATGTATCATTTTACGGTTTCGTGTAGACATTTGTATCCCTTCATGAATCTAAATTCTGCCCGGCATCCTCCATTTAAACAACTTGTACGTCTGTACAAGGATATTTAGTAGCTGGACTTCATTCATGTATCAAATAAGAGACTACAGTGTCCGTATCTTAGTGGGTCACTTGCTTGGGAGCAGGTGTAGGGTAGGGTTAGGGTTAAGTTAGATTTATTATTTTAGCCAATAAAAAGAAGAAACTGTATCCATGATAATAACACATCCCCTAGAAATATGTGTAGCCAATGTTGTAAAAATCACCTACTTGTTTGATTATTCCTCGATTAGTCTCCGATTAATCATTTAATCGAATTGATTTTCCAATTAATCCCTAGAAGGCCCTCTCCAATCGACTAGCGCCTAACGATTTTTACAACACTGTAGCAAACATATATATGATAAATAGTGTTCTAAAGATTCCCGATTAATTCCTTATTAATTATCGGAGGTCCTATCCGCCCAACTAGCGTCTGACGTGTTTTTAAACACTGTTGATAAAGCTCATATCACATTCTACAAATAGTGATGTAGAAAAAGGAATTAATTATGGAATTTACTTTTGTTGAATATTGTAAATAGAACCACTCTGCTTTATCTTTGGCGATCAAATCAGAAGTTGATCAGTGCTCTAAAAATCCTCGACTTGTTTGATTAATCTTATGTTAGTCTCGAATTAATCCTTAACTAATCCTCGATTAATTTCCATAAGGCTCTCTTCGCCCGACCACCACCTAGCGTTTTTAGAACACTTTCTACAATAGCTACATTTTAATGGGAAATCATCTGTCTCGTCGCTCCTTCAGGTCGCAGACTCGTGGGAATCTCTGAATGGATGGCTCGACGCGATCCGTCTAGTTTACACGATCCACGCCAGGGGCAAAGGCGACGTGTTGGCCGGACTTTTAACGAGCTGATTGCTTCACTCAATTGCAATGCATCATCACCATTGTAATTGCTGTGTTGATTTTTTTGAGATAATTTACAATTTGTTGTGCTATATTGCATGTAGTTCCTCTGTAAGATTGTTGTATATTTTGATAGTTTCGGGTTGTTCGGACAAAAATTAGTTCATATAAAGCATCAATCGAATCTGAGTTCAAAGTTGTGTTTGTTTAATAAACAAGTTAGTTTGACTATTTATGCGGAGATTAGCTCACTGGCTCATTTGTTTAGTAATTGATTATGTATGTGTGTTTTATCAAGTATAATTTAAATGTCATTTTTTTACTTTTAATAAGTTTTTACAAAAATAATTATACATCTGAATTTGTTTTTCACAAAATAAATTTAAAATTCGAATTAACTTATTTACATATTAATTTATTATAATCTAGTGATCATAAGAGACTTTTTCAAGATATCAATTAGAAAATGAATGGGTCAAAGTGAATTAAACTGTCTTCTGCTAGACATGATGTAATTAAAAGACTTTGTCAAAATATCTTAACATCAGTTTAATTTAATTAAAAACCACAGTTTCATTGTTTTATTTATTTATTTATTTTTGTTGATTGAATTAGCATAGTTTTGGGTCAGCCTAATATATAATATTCAAAGTCTTCATAAACCGAAATGACTGATAAATAAATTAAACCTTACCCATCCATTAGTCTTATTATTAATTAACTTCATAACACTCGATCAATAACTGGAAAAATATTTATAGGATACATGAAGGCGTGAAAGAGCCTAATTGAGATTAAATGCACTCGATTTGACTTGAAAAAATTGTTTGGCTCAAACTCAAAAGATGCTTTATAGTTAAGTTTAAGTTCAATTAAAAAAATTAAATTCAAATATATTTAGATTCTTAAAAATGTTACGTATTAATAGGATAGAAATGATTGTACAGAAACTAATAACGATTAATCGGATTAAATGATTAGAAATGAACATAAGATTTATCGAACAAACATAAATTATATTAAATAAACATGTACAATTAATTAAATAGCTAAACTAATTAAACATGCTTAACTTGAACTTAAATTCAACGAAAATTCTATAATAACAAATTTGAATTAAATATTTAATGAATTTATTTTGAGCTGTCCGTTAAAAACTCGACTGGTTTAGACTATATAGGATTATGGGGCCGAACCCGGATCACGAACCGACCCATTATGATGAAAACCCACTGAAAAAAGAAAATAAAAGATACTAAATCAGATCGCGCGAAGTCACGAACCAGACCCAAAAAGCTTGAGATTTACACATTTGCGAGTCCATTTCAGCATTACCCATCTCTGTTCTCGATCTGGTCTTCAATGGAGCTCTTCTACTTTCTGGTGTTCGGAGGCCTCTCGGCGGTGGTGGCGAGCTTGGAGTTCAGTAAATCCAGCAAAGATCGCGTCAACACCTCCCCTGCTTTCAATGCCTTCAAGAACAATTACCTATTCGTGTACTCTCTCATGATGGGTATGGATCAGATCTGCCATTATGCTCTGTTTCTTGCATGGGTTCCGTTTTGTTTCTTGGATTCGCCGCTTGATTTGATGTCGTTTGTCTGGGATCGTTTGTGGGTTTCGATCTAGGGTTTCGATTGTGTTTTTTTTGGTTATGTGTGGAAATGGAATTGCATTTGTTGGTGAATTCAGTGAAATATAGGGTAAAGTCGTGAATAGGGTCAGCTGAGTGAATGTGTGTTGAAAACTCGAAATGGTCCTTTTCGGTTTTTACTTTTTATTGTCTTTTTATTTTCTTGAAGAATTATGAGAAGCTGAAGAAAATGGTGCATTGCTTGTGGAATTGTAATCAATATGATGTTTTTGTCTTTCCTTAGGTGGTGGCATTTACTTTCTTCTTGCTTTGGTGCGTTGCGATTTGTATGATATATTAGTGCTCCGATCGTCCCAAAATGAGTGCTTTGCTTCCCTTACTTGCATATCCCAATAAGAGTGCATCCCGAAATGAGAATGAGCTTTCTTTCTTTGGAAGTTAGTTGAAATATCGATAATATCATTTTCATTAGTTAGTTACCACCGTTTAGTGTTTTTGGTCGTATGTGGAATTGGAGTTGTTTTTGTTGGTGTGGTGTTGGTTTTCTCTGAATTGGTAATTCAGTGAAATAGGGTAAAATCATGAATAGGGTCGGCTGAGTGAATGTGTGCTGAAAACTTGAAATGGTCCTTTTTGGTTTTTATCGTCTTTTATTTTCTATAAGGATTATGAGATATTGTAGAAAGCGGTGTGTTGCTTGTAAATTTATAATCAATATGATGTTTTGTCTTTCCTTAGGTGGTGGCATTTACTTTCTTCTTGCTTTGGTGTGTTGAAATTTGTATGTATATTAGTGCCCTGGTCGTCCCAAAATGATTGTTGGGCTACATCCCGAAATGAGCATGAACTTTCCTTCTTCAGAAGTTAGGTGAAATATCGATGATATCATTTTCGTTAGTTAGTTACCACCATTTAGTGTGTTAGAATGGTGATTGGATATGAGATGAATGGGGAAATCGATGCATAGCTCCACTTAACATTAATCCTCGCTATGAGACGTGTGGGGAAATCAAGGCATTATTTCACTTATCTTAATCCTCGCTAGAAAAGTAAATAAATTTTGGACAGAGGGAGTACATATGTTGGTCTGTTAATTATAGTACCTTGCTTGTTCTAATTGTTATAAATGCTCGATTATTAGGATGTGAAAGCCAGTTCCTTTTTCAATCTTCACTTTTTTTGACGAATTGATTAGTGGATTTTGGCAACAGCCGGGGACTGGTTGCAGGGTCCATATGTTTACTATCTCTATAGTACATATGGTTATGGAAAGGGGGAAATCGGGCAACTCTTCATTGCTGGTTTCGGGTCATCTATGTTATTTGGCACGATTGTCGGATCGCTAGCTGACAAACAGTAAGTTTCATTAGCCCACTCTTAATTTTATTGAGTTGGGTTCTTAGCTCAATGTACAGTATCGGTTCCTAACCAATCATATGCCAAATTCAGGGGCCGGAAGCGTGCGTGCGTCACTTACTGCATAACTTACATTCTCAGTTGTATAACCAAACATTCTCCTCAGTACAAAGTTTTAATGCTTGGGCGCATCTTAGGAGGCATTGCCACTTCTCTGCTCTTTTCGGCCTTTGAATCTTGGCTTGTTGCAGAACACAATAAGGTGTGCCATATGCCTCGCTAGTTGGTTGAATTTATGAAATTTCATGTTCAGTGCAAGTTTAATGTTGAAAATGTTATAAAAAGTCCTAAGTTGTTTTAAATGGTTATATTTAGTAATAATTAGTTTCTTCATGAGTGTATTTTTTCTTTGGCATTATTGGCTTGTTTATTATTTTTCCACTCATATTATTTTTTTCTTATATTTTTTGCAGAGGGGTTTTGAACAACAATGGCTGTCGGTGACATTCTCAAAGGCTATATTTTTTGGGAATGGTTTAGTTGCCATTTTATCTGGTTTGTTTGGAAATCTTCTTGTAGATACTCTGGCATTGGGCCCCGTTGCCCCATTTGATGCCGCTGGATGCTTCCTTGCCATTGGTGCGGCAGTAATTTTGTCATCATGGGGTGAAAACTACGGAGACCCTTCAGATAACAAGGACCTGCTTACCCAATTCAAGGGCGCTGCTGTTGCTATCGCCTCCGGTAATTGCCTCACTTCCTTCTTTACTGCCTATTGTCAAATTTACGACAAATTATGTTAATACTATGTGTCTTGTGGATTCAGATGAGAAAATTGCGTTGCTCGGTGCCATACAATCTTTATTTGAAGGTTCAATGTACACCTTTGTCTTCCTCTGGACCCCTGCACTGAGCCCAAACGACGAGGATATTCCACATGGGTTTATATTTGCAACCTTTATGCTAGCTTCCATGTTGGGAAGCTCCATCGCGTCTCGACTCTTGACTCCCTCGGGGCCGAGAGTTGAGAGATACATGCAGATTGTATTTGCAGTTTCTGCAGCATCCCTTTTACTTCCCATCATAACAAACGTATGTTGTAAATTCCGATTCTTCGTTTTGTTGTACACAAGGACTTCATTTTTTTGTTATATGGTACTGATAATGGCTGTTATATAATTTCCGAACAGTTTGTGGTTACTCCTTCCGTAAAAGGAGGTGGCATCTCATTCGGAGGGCGTCTCCAGCTTCTCGGCTTCTGCACATTTGAGGCCTGCGTGGGGATATTCTGGCCGTCAATCATGAAGATGAGATCCCAATACATTCCCGAGGAGGCTAGAAGTACCATTATGAATTTCTTCCGTATTCCGCTCAACATCTTTGTGTGCGTTGTTTTGTACAATGTGAGTTTGTCAATCCCCCTTTTAATCTATTTTTTCCCGCAAAACTCATATGAATAATTTTAGGACTAATGCCCTTAAACCATGGGTTTTACTTTTGATTTTAAAGGTCAATGCATTTCCAATCACCATTATGTTTGGCATGTGCTCGATTTTCCTTTGTGTGGCGTCACTATTGCAGAGGCGACTCATGGTGATATCGGAGGGCCAAAAGCCGAGTAAGTTTTATGCTTCCATTGGAACTCAACTGTATGCTTGCCTTATAGAAATCTAGTAAAACCTCTTTAAATTAACACTTGATAAATCAATACACTCTATGATAATAATTTTCTTCCATCCCGAGTCCCTACTTGGGCTAGTTGAAAAGTGAACAAATTTTGATAAGGTAATATAGTTCTAAAAAAATACCTCTGCATAAATATAGGTCCTGATGATATCATAAATTAATAATTATATAAACTTACATAAATATGACTGAAGAAAATTTATTAAAAATATAATTCAAGTGCTGGCTCATCTCTAACATTTCTCGTCTAGCTTTTTTATTGCAACCAAAATTTCATCAGTATTATACAATGAATCTATGTTTTAGATTAATTCAATACATCAAAATAATTCTTTAAATTAATAAATATTAATTTTGGTTAATTAATCTCTATAAAAGATCATGGTCCCAACTCTATTAATAGAGGTTCTACTGCATGTTTCTTAGATGTTATGAGACTCGCGTCACTCTTCTTTCTACGCATTAGCAAGATTAGTCCTATTTGAAGTCCGAAATTTCCGATTTCAATGATCATTATTTGCCCAAAGCGGTTCATACCGCACTTCCAACTCATGAATATATGTTATTCCTTTACAGGAGGACAGGATTGGGTGGCGATGAAGGAGAGGGACACCGAGGCCGAACCATTGAACGCCTGATTGATGCAACGCCTTCTTCGGTGTGTTGCAGTTCCATGAATAAGTAGAGGGAGGAGGTTTGGATTTGCCCTACTTGAATCTGAATCAAGTGGTGGTGGCTTTAGAGTCTTGATGGTTTTATGGGTAAAACAAGAAAAAGAAAAAGAAGAATATAGATTTGCTGGTTTTTAGATCATTATTATGTGTTGAATAGGTCTGAATCTCATTGGCACTGTTAAGGTTTTTGCCTATTGCTGAAGTTAGAAGAATATTTGAACTTTTAGGTGTTCTTAAAGATCCATATAAATCAATGCTCTACTTTGTCATTTCTCTGATTAGAAATTTGGGTAAATTGTGCAAATGAGCCGAATCGAGCCTGAAGGCCCAGCTTTAGATATGGACAAGTTTGAGATTGGTTCGTTTCATTTTCGCTGTATATATTTATTAAAAGTTAAATTATATTTTGATTAAAAAAGAGTTGAATTATATTTTGGATATATAAAACAAAATATATAATTTTTTGATTAAATAATGTTGGCTTGCGAGTTATTAGTTTTGATAGGTTAGGCTTGTTTCATGAATGATTTCAACCTTCAACTCGAATTTGATTCAAACTCTCGTAATAAACACATGCCAAATAGCTAGTGAATTGAAGTTAAGCAACTTGAATACTGATCATCTTCGTTCAAATACATTATAAAAATTTGACGAACATCTATCCATATAAATTGTTTGTGCAACAGTGTTTTAAAAATCTCTCAATTAATTTATGAGTAGTCTCCAATAAAATCCGAAGGCCATATCCAGCTGAATAAGAACAAGTAGCTGCAATTTTCTCTGAAAATACTCATGTAATTGGATTGGTTAAAAGAGAAACCAAGACATGAGCACAAGAAACTTTCCTTGTAACCAAAATACATTTTAGCTAGAATATGATGAATATTAGAGAAAATTGTTACTAACAATACATCTACCAAACCTAACTCCTCTTCAAGAGAATTGTGCAGCTTTAACTCACTCAGCTCATCCAGCCATATGAACATCCATGGAAATTGGCTCCTGAGCTGCTGCTGCATTCTCCCCGAAAGGTGCTGGCGCGGCGGGTTTTGATTCCGATGCTGAAAAGGGGCTCCTCGCCTGAGCCGGAGTTGAGTCTACCTCCATTGCTGAAGCCCTGGGCGGGGACGATGGCTGCACCTCCATGTCCGGATATGCAGCCTTAAATCTCGCCCTCAAACCTTCATCGACCAGCCTCACTCCTCCCAACTGGTTTCCCAACGACATCCACCTGACATCGTATCATACAAATATACATAAATATGGATCTCGTTGAGCAAAAAACACTAAATACCACGAGTTTATGCTGCCAAACTTAGTTTTCAGATCAAAATGAAAGGAGACAAGTATGGAGCAAAGGGTTAGGCAAGTCCCCGAAAATTGATAGTTCGGGTATGATTCGTTAAACAGCCTAATGTTAGACTCGTTTACTGAAGAGCCGAGATAGAGCCTAACCTTTCATGGCTAAATAGGCAGGTCAGCTGGCTCGTTTAGTATTTATTCAGTTATCTATTTTTTGTTCAATATAATTAATATATATTTTAAAATTTATTGAATTTTTATAATAAAAACTAGAGCAACTGAAACAAGTCGAGGCAAATTCGAACTTGACTATTTCTCGTTCGAGCCGAGCCTGGCGAAATTAGGCTTGTTTACACACTCAACTATAGGACGAGAAAGCTCACCCTGCTTGAGTGTTATGCATTCGGGCAAACAGTTCCAGTTTCCGCGTCCTTGGACTTATCCTCTCCAACAATGCATACATCTGCAGAGAACAATCTTCTTAGCCACGGAAAAGTAACAAAACTACGTGTTACGAAATGTATGCTTGCTTTTACCTCATCTGGCTTGCGGCTGGTCTCCCGAACCTCAGCGACAATGACATCAGTATCGATATTCCTGTTCACTTCAGGATTTCCCTTTATTCCAACCAGGCAATGCTCTTTACTGTGATTGAGCCAATGGCCCGTGCGGCCGGTTCTGATTATCCGCTGGAGTTGATTGGTCTTAACCCAAATGATCTCTTCAACGCGCTTGTAACCCCAAAGTTCCAAACTGTAACAAGCATAGCGAGCTAAGCTTGACGAGATTCGCAAGAATTGTGCGTTTATTTTCAGGGGATAATCGCAAAAATGACATTGTTAAAAATAAATCAGAAAGACAAAAATACCCTTTAACTTTAAAATTACATGCCAAATTAAAAAACTATAAATTTATCATCAAATAATTACATGTAAATTTTTCGAAAAAAAATATATTTTGACTTTTTGATTAGTTTTTATCCTGGGGGCAATTGTGTCATTTTGAAAACGAAGGTCACATGACCTGTATGTGACCCAGTTTCACGGTGATTGACACGAGTCTAGAGATGAACGACATACCATTCACGTCCAAGCTCCATTGCACGTCCGGTAACCCAGAGAAAAATCAAACCATCGGTCTGCAGAGTCGGAACATTAAGAGTCCGCATTTCATCATCAGCCATAGTGCCATAAGGAAGCTCCATGTGGATGTCCCATGGTGGATCCGCCATTATGACTCCAAATTGCCCTAAAATATCCATCCTAAAATTCCGAATATCACAGTTGATCCATTGCGGCTCACCAAGTTCTACTTCTGAACAATATTCAGCACGCTGAGGCTTTAACTGTCTGGGAGGAGCTGTGGTTCCCATCATCATGGGCGGTACATCCGGTGTTGGATCGAGCTCATAATGTACATACTTGCATGTCTATAAATGAAAATAATCGATGCAACTTAAATCAGTACAAAAATTATTCCATACGGATGCTCACTAATTAGTAATTTCTGATTGTAGAAGAGGAAAGTTACCTTCATGTGACGGCATGTATCAAGAAAAGAACAATCTCCCAAGTTAACATCTGTATGTGGAGCAATTATTCGCCGAAAATGAACCTGGAAGCAGTTGATAGAATTCAATATATTTTTGAACTGTTAGGACGTAACAGTAATCGACTAATTGGTAGGCGAGCGTAAAATAGGGCAAATTATTAAGTTAGGCTAAAAAGGGTTTATTGCTACTAGTGATCCAAAACCTGAAAACAAGGTAAAATGGGTTTTTAGTAAATCCTGTCAAAAAATTGTTCACAGAAATAAACCACCAACTCTAAATATTTTAGTAAATCCTATCTGATCACTAGGTAGTACTTAGTAGCGACTCAACAATTATATGACGGTTTTCCAATAGGAAATCCATAAGAAACAATTTTGGAAGAATACTAAATTTTGGCATTTTCACATTACGGTGGCAGTAGCAAGGTTCAGAAGTGCGCAGTAATCTTTGCTGAAACCCATGTAAGTGAAGTATCTAATATCTTAGTCTAGATTTCAATAATATCAGTCCATTTGGTATAGCTATTAATGTCGACTGCAATGGTGTTCCGTCATCCTCGGTTTGTTTACTAATAAAGCAGCAAGCATGTCATGAATAGTCTCCGGGTACTAATAGTGTTCTAAAAATAACCAATTAATCCAATAATATGATTAATTCTTGATTAGTCCTCAGAAGCTCCATCCGCCAAAAAAGCGCCTTAGTGTTGTTTAGAACACCGGGTACTATAATACTGTAACACAGTGATACTGGACTTACTAACCTTCTCACATGCAATGTAGGAACCAGTCTGGTGTCGGCAATCCTCTTTCGTCAGGGAAGAACAATATTCCTTCACTTGAGACCCTCCTCTCGTTTTGAACTGAAAATCAAATTACTCAAGATAATTAATAGTTCTATATTGTCGACACAATATATAGTATAGTAAATCATAGGGGAAATGGCAAAAACATGTTGTATCACACTTTTGCAAGAGGGTGTTGTGTGCTTTGATGATGACAAAAAAGTGATGTTAACTTTGATTTTTTGTGTAAAATGTGTGTATTTGTAAAAACATGACGAAATTGCCCTTTAAATTAAGAACTATGTTTTTTAAAAATTTATAAAAAAATTCTAATTTTGTTTGTATAATCAAATTATTTTATAAAAATGTTAATTCTTAATTTCAGAGGCAATTTCATCATTTTGTACAAATATACTCATTTTGCACAAAAAATAAAAGTTCATGGCAGTTTTTTGCCATTAACAAAGTACACAAGACCATCTTACAAAAGTGTGATAGTATATAGCACCATCTTGCCAACCATACAGATGTTTACAAATGTTCATCTACTTCTAAAGCTGTCAGACTACATCTAAGAAACCAGGCGCTACCTGACATCAATTACTAAACAAACCATACTTATTTCATCAGTACTGGTAACTATCTACAGAAAAAGCAATGATAATCACATATTTTACGTGCATATATGAGAAGTACTACCTTGGCGGCCACAGCAGTTTCTTTTGCAGTTGGCCGATGAATAAGGTCCAGAAGCTCCTCTCCAGTCTTCGACTTCTGCATCTCCTTAAACGACTTCTTGCTCAGCAACGCCTCGAGATCCTTCAAATCATCCTCCTCACTCCTAGGCTTCTGAGGCATTGCATTGCCTCCACCGCCCATCGGCGAATTAGGCCCCAACGGAGGCCTGTGCATTGAGGAGACCCCCATTCCTCTCGCCATCCCCATCATTCCCATCATCCTCGGGGCGCCCCTCGGCCCCATTATCGAGCCAGGAGGTCCAGCGCCGGGAAACATAGGCGGGAACCCAGAAATATGAGGGACCTCGCCCGGTCCCATCCACATGTCCTGCATTGGCCTCGGAACAGACCCTGCAATCCCAAAACCTCCATTATACGAATCAACACCACCACCAGAACCAGAACCCATCTGCTGATTCTGATTCTGGGTCGTGTCCGCATTCCCGCCAGAGCTCGGCTCCGGGCACTGGTTGCTCTCCGGCAGCTCCTTGACGAGCCTGGTCCTATCAATCTCCAAAACCATAACCCTCGACTTCCCACTAACCACAAACTCCTCCAGCTGAATTCCACCATTATCCTCCGCCATCGACCTCAACGCCATCTCCACCGCCAGGATCGCCCCGGACTCGCCGGCGAGCTCCCTCAGCGCCGCCCTCTCCGCCGGAGTCGCGCTCTGGTCGCCCTCCAGCTTCCTCAGCACCGTCGACGAGTCGATCGGAGAGAAAGGGACCCTCTCCAGCAGGCACACCGCCACCATCGCCCGAACCACCGAGAGGGGCGACCCAGAATCGTCGACCGAGCACTTCTCGCTGTCAGATCCGCGGATCGGACCCAGATCGGAACTGGGTCTCGGGTTCTGCGACTTGGGCGAATCCAAATTCGACCCTGGTTCGGGGCTGAGGGGTCGAGGCTCGACTGGGTTTCTGGGTACGGCGGGGTTGGGGTTGGGGAGGGAGGGGATGGGGTTGAAGGGCCGATTGGAGAAGGAAGAGACGACCCTGAGGGAGAGATCGATGGAGGAGACGAGCTCAGGGACGGAGGATTGAAGAGAGGCGAGGAGGTCGATCTGGGCTCGTCGCTGGGACTCGATGCGAGCTTCGAGGCGGTGGCGCATGTCTTTGATGGCGCCGATCGGTACGGTCTCTTCGTTCGGTTCCGATGGAGCTCTCATTTTTGCGTGCTCTCTTCTTCGTGTCTCTGCTGAGAAAATTGAATTCGAGAGCTTTTTATCCAGAAAGTGGCGGTTTTTAGGTCGCCGGAGAGAGGACGGCGCAGGATAGATGAGACTGCTCCGACCTCGGCTAAGGTGCTTAACCTCGGGTTCGGGTAGGATTGTGTATGGGCCGGGCCAGATGAATTCAGTGATTTTCGTCTTCTATTCTGTTAAATCGCAGAGAGTGGGTTTTCATCGAATTCATAATTTTTTCTTTCTATAGAAAATAATTAGATCAGTTCGAAGTAAATTTAGTAACTCCATCCCTTATCATGTCGAATCAAAAATCAAATTTTCATCACGTTCAAAGATTTTTTTTCATCTCAAAATTTGAGAAACCAATTATCTTTAATACATATATATTAGGTTAGCGACTTTGTATTATGTGTACTATAATAGTATTTTTTTTCATCATCGTTTTCTTTTTTTCATTCACGAAACTTACCTCTCAATGGTTTTTTCACATACCTTTAAACATTAGTTTTTAGAGGTGTTTTTATGTTCAAAGAAGATAACAATTTTTCAATATCCTTGTTTCATCCATATGGTCTAAGTCTTTTTGATAAAATCCAACGAAAAATTTGGCCTCTCTCAGTGTCTGTAGAAGTTGAACGCAAAATTTATAAACCTCTTCTCAAATATCAAGCAATTATGGTACATGAAGAGAAAGTAAAGTAGGTATAAAAAAAATTAAAGTATATCACGTAACAACACATACATGAATAAAAATAAATTTGTCCTCACTCAATACATAGCAACTTAAAACATGGAGAAATAATTTCCTATTCGCCTGATTGAAATAGTTTGTTTTACACTTAATTGACAGTATACAATTTATTTACAAAATTTTCAACTTTATCCGGTTAGTATCTAATTAATCTTTGAATTCAATTTATTTTTCAATTAATTTATGACTAATCTCGAATTAGTCTTTAAAAAATTATTTTCGACTGACTAGCGCCTAATAATTTTTACAATGCGGCCTATTTGTAGTCGGACAAAAACTTGACCAAACCGATTTTCTATGGCCAAATAGATTTTCTAGTCTACAAACTAAACCGGACCGGTTTTGACCGGTTCGTCTTCGATATAAACCGGAGACGATTCAAAACAAAGCTACAGAGTCACAGTATCGTCTACAAATATCTTCTCCTCTTCTCTTCTCTGCTCTTCTCTGCAACAACACCAAAATCAACAATCTTCGACACCGATTCGACGCCGTTGAACCGATCGCCGGCGAATCGCCGACGGAGACTCCGACCGCCGCTCCCCTCCCCTCCCGCCACGGATCGCCGCCGAGCTCGAGAACCGACGATGTACGTGACGGCGGAGCCACCGACGGATCTGAACAAGAACACGGAGTGGTTCACGTACCCAGGAGTGTGGACCACCTACATCTCCATCCTCTTCTTCTCCTGGTTTGTCGCCATCTCTCTCTTCGCCTGCTCCTCCGGCACGGCCTGGACCATCGTCCACCTCTCCCATTTCTTCGTGAGTCCTCTCCTTTTAATTTTAGGGGGTTTTGTTGGTTTCGCCTGATTTTGCTTCGTTTGGTTTGATTTGGGTTGTGAGCTTTGTTTTGTGAAATACCCATGATTCTCTGTGTATTGGAAGGTGGAATTCAGGCCCTTTTTAACAGATTGGTGTTGGAGAAGGTTTAATTTCACTGAAATTGATGTGATGTTGTTGAGGGAGAGGTGCCAATTTTGGGGTTTTGGCTTTATGGGTCTCATTTTGCTTGATTTGATCACATAATGTAATGATTCTCTCTTTACATGACATGTTAAAGTATGATCTTTACCTCATTTGGCTCTAGGCGTTTTTTAACAATTTTTTTTAGTTTGGAGTCCATTGAACTCATTTTGCTTGATTTGATTACTCAGTATATTGGTTCTGTCTTTGAATGTAATGTTAAAGTATAATCTGTACCTTATTGGGCTCTGTGACATAGGTTCTGACATTGGGGTATTGGTTTTATGGGACTCATTTTGCTTGATTTGATCACTCCATATGTTGGTTCTTTATCTACATGCCATGTTAAAAGTATAATCTTTACCTCGTTGGGTTCTGTGACAGGTTTTTTTAAAAAAATTTGGACTTCATTGAATTCATTTTGCTCCGAAATTGGGGTTTTTCATTGATTACTTCAGGTTACGTATCTATGCTTTCACTGGAAGAAGGGCACACCCTTTGCTGATGATCAGGGTATTTACAATAGGCTGACTTGGTGGGAGCAGGTAGACAATGGCAAGCAGCTCACTCGGAACCGGAAGTTTCTGACTGTCCTTCCTATCGTGTTGTAAGTAGTAAATTTCATAGCCACCGATTACATATAGATCCTGGCTGATTGGGTTACGTTGCTCGACTGAAGAAAGTTCATAATTGTTTCCAAAATCTTCGAATAGTTGTATTTTATTATCTTCGTATGCAGAGATTTCAAAGTGTATTCAAATGTACTTGTAAGCCATTTCAGGGTTTATTATTAGAGTTTCGTATTCTTAGAATGTTTACGAAGTTCATTGAAGAACTCGAGAGAGTTTTCTTGTATCGTGCAGATTGTGTGATCTACGGGCATCAATATAGAATCCATTGTACACCTAGTGTTTGTTGGCACGTGTATAATTGGATCAGTACACATTAATTTGGGAAAAAAGATTAGGTGTGTATCAGTAAATTATCATTTCACCCCACCTAAGCTAGCAGAGGTTCTTGTTCTTTTGCATATAATAGGAACTACGTTCTTGTTCTTTTGTATATGATAGAAAAGATTATTAACAATGGCCTCTGTGTGCACTTCTCATTCCTTGTCTTTATTGTTTAGTGCTATTTGTGATGTGAAGACTTAAACTGAAACTCTTGAAATACAGCTTAGATCCATCTTGCAGTGTTGTATTTTACTCTCCTTTTCTGTTTTGCATGAATTAGTCTGTTAGAAGAAGAAAAACCCTATCCCACATGAACCACTTCTGTAATCATATTTTCATGATGATATTATCCTTGAGATAGTTGAAGCGTCCCTTTCTTTATCATTAGTTTTGTTCTACATTTTGCGTTTCATATTGTCCGGTGGCGGTCAACTACATACATTCTTTATCATGCTTTGACCAATGATTTGATCGGAGGGACTATATCGAATGTGTATGTGGATTGTGTGGCTAATTTATTTGACGCCCCCAAAATTTCATTATGCATGAAGTTTTAACTAACCCGAATCATTACTTACACCCACCCTATGTTTCTTCTGGCAGGTACTTGATAGCCTCGCATACTACAAACTACCAACACCCGATGCTCTTCTTTAACACGCTAGCGGTCTTTGTACTAGTCGTTGCAAAGTTCCCAAACATGCACAAGGTCCGGATTTTCGGAATCAATGGAGATCAGTGAAGCTTTATTTCAAGTTGGGTTTTACTTTGATTACTGAAGATTAGATTTGGCATTTCAATCCAATGTATATCATTGTAGGCAATGTTGGACCTCAAAAGGGTACTTTTGTCTTCAAACCAAAAATCTTCCATACTCTGTTTCAATACTCGAATTCAGTAGTAATATGCATATCTTTGTAACTTTGTATTCAGTAGCAAAAAACTTCCTTATACTGTTTTATTCGTGCATTTAAATTAATTCAGGGTACAATATTATTAAAATCTATTACAATTTTCTAAATTTTGGATTGAACTGTAACTCATGATTTGAATCACTTCAATTCTGGTTGAATCTATTTGAAAGAATAGTAATTCATAATTTAAGTCACCATAAATATATATTATCTGATAAAATAAAAGGTTTCTAAAAAAGATTTTAAAATATATATAAAAATATGATGGGCTTGAGGGATTTATACTCATGAATTTGGATGGATGTTGAGCTCGCCCATTCTATCAGGCCTTTCTTGTGGCCATGTATTGGGCCATTGAATTTATAAGGCCCTTAAATATGGGCTTGATTGGGCTTTGAACGGACCTATGTAATTTGTAGTCCCTTATTAATTAATTAAAAAAATACAAATAAATCTCGTGATCAATCATTGAGGTGTTCCTAATATCTCTCGTCTTGTCGTAGATTTTTTATTATTCCAATCTCATAACAGTATATTTTAATCATTCCATATAAATGTATGACAGTTGGCATATCTGTATTGGTTAGTCCGTAATGGGCCCAGTGATGGGCCCACCAAGCCCAAACGATTGATGTGTGTCTATATGAACAAAGCTCGACCCATCCCACGTGGCGGTTGTACTAACCCGGCCCATCTCACATGGGTCGTTGGCGAACAAAAAATGATAATGCTGATTTTTTAATTGTGAATCCCGACTCAATGTATATAATTTATTTTACCGTAAACATTATTGTTTATTTTTCATGTATAGTTAGAACTTGTTGTTTATAGATAAATAATATAAATTTTTAACTGATTTAAATAAAAGACGAGTTTTATCACTTACGCTATAAAAAAACACTTATTTTACCATTATAAAACTCTTTACATCTATAACACTGATCATCTTTCACCTACAAACCATATAATATTCTCATTATGGTTGGTACATAAAATAAAATATTTTTAAACCTTTCATTGGTTTAATTTATTTATAATCAATCTCTAATTACTTTTTTAAATAATCTCTAATTA
>JAYMTP010001389.1:0-24355 GCA_036897365.1 Geranium brycei | reverse complement strand
TGATGAAACATTTATTTTATTACCGGATGTAAGACTGTGAGTTCAAAGAACTGGTTGTTAGTGCATTGTTTCATTTGGGAATTTGTTTCATCTGCATGGTAGTTATGTGTTTTATTCACTCACAAAATTGTTCTAACCTCTGTTATGATGAAAGATTTATTTCAGTACCGGAAGAAGGAAGCATGATCGGTGAAAACAGTAACCCGACGAGTATTATTCACCATGCATTTGATATATTTGCTAACCCACACCATAGGTTCCTATTATCTGTGTAAACAGAGTAATAATAAAAATTTGCAGAGGATGTTGTTGGTTGGGTAGTTGATGAAAACGAAGACTGTATACCAAGGTGCCCATCAACAATAAAACCAGTCGGAGGTGAGTCGATGAAACATTTCGATTGAAGCTCCTGTAATAGGTTCACGAAACATATGCATATGGAGATGGTGATTCCGGAAATGATGTCGAGGTAACGAACTTGAAGGGCATGGATATCTAGGTTATGTAGAAAAATAGGATATTTTATTTTGTTCAGGTTTCACTACCATCAATGTGTTTAGATCCTTCAATAAAATATTAATTTAAAACTTTCTTTTCATTTTTTTACATTTGATTTATTTTAATGTTCCGAATGAATGTTTAATGATTTTTCATATATTTAAATCCGATGAGCTCTATCATGACCTGAGAATTATGTACTGCAATCACCATTGAAGACCACTCATGTGGATTAGAACTTTGACAAAAAATGCTATGAAATATTGAATTACACATATGTGAAACAAAATTTGATACGCAATGAAACATAATGTACGTCATGAAACAAAATAATGTTTATGAGACATGTATATACTCATGGAATATATCATGAAACAAGATAATGTTTGTGAGACATTTTTATACTCATGGAACATACCATTGATAACCATGAAACATACTACTAACAGTCATGAAAAAAAATTGTTTCGCATGAAACAATTTGAGTTGCTGTCATGAAACAAAAAGATAACATGTGAAACATATTTAGCAATCTGGTGAGATGGTAAAAAAAACTAGAGTGATCTACATTATTGTTTAGATCAATGCATAATCGTGAAAGATTATGAGCTTCCAAAGTGATGAGAATGATTAGCAAGATTTTTAGTAAATTGATTTGTTTTGATTTAGTTGCTCTTCCTAATTAATGAAATGTCGAATTATGATGAAAGATGATTAATGTGATTAGCGGAAATCAAGCAGGTAATTTGATTTTGACAACTCAAATGTCTACACGCAATGACCAAAATAACTTCCAACAGAGGTGAAATGTCTTCATTGTATGGTATAATTAACTGAAATTACGTTGACTTGCCACCGGTGGTTTCCGTGAATCAAGGTCGTACATATATAGATCGGACGGACATTAAGTGTTCTAATATTTGTACTAAACCATATGGTTTGTAACCGATTACTACCCTATACAAATTGCATTTTCAAAAATTTATATCAAGTGTGTGCCATTAATCGTTGAATAAGATGGATACATTGATAAATGATAACTGGATTAGTCTATCTTAATAGAAAATTTTCTATTTCGATATCTACGTTTTCTTTATAAAGTACTCTATAATCCTTGTTATAATAAGAGTTGAACACACAATAACTTCAATCAAATTAAAATGTGTGCTTGAAATTATTGAGGCGTCCTTAGAAGTAAATGTCGACAAATATTTATTTATTTTTTGAATTGAAGAGACGAGCTCATTATATTGAGAAAATACTTGATGATACTTAATAATACTAATCTAGTTAGAACCTGGTAAAGTACGATATCATATTCAATGTATATAATTATTGGCTAGTATTGAGTCTATTTTTATTTTTGTTTTCTTCAACACTTAATTTAATATAAATAGAGATAACATAATACTTTAGGCTTGATAAGAATTTAACATTTCCAATCCTGCTAGAAGATGGGAAAAGTACAATATCCCAACTCAGGTAGCATTTGATGTATTTTAAAAAAATTAAATTATATAATACTATTTCTTAATGTATTTTGAAAAAAATTCACATCCAACTGAAACCATAGAAAAATAAAAATAAAATTAAAAAATTAGAATTCGGGTTTGAGTAGGGAAAACCCGCACCAAATCTTCCCTAGACATTTAAACATATATTTGAATTGAACATTCGTTTGGAATCAAATTGGGTTTAATTTTGACTTTGAAATGGCTCGCTGACTTGACCTTCTAGTTGTTGGAAAAATAACTACTCTCTCGTTAAGTGTTATGTAAGAATTAATATATACAAATTGACATATCCTTCCAAGAGAATAATTGTTGTGTGCTGAATAAAAAATTATCAATTGATAGACCATTACAGCATATACGTATATCATATAAGTTCTCCTCTCTAATCAACCGTTGACCGAGTCAAACCCGGTCGGAGAAGAAACCACATTGTATAATATAATCTATCAATATAAGAATATCGTAGATAATGTTTTCATATTTTGATCGAAAAATAGTGTTCTCGTGTGAATGTTGACTTTTATGGTTACACATGAAGTATCATTAATATCTCCGAGACGTATAAATAATCATTAAATGAATGGACCGACCGGGATGGGATCGATGGGTTGTGATTTTTGAAGTTCAAAACCATCAACCATCCTTTTCTGTGGCATTTAATATTTTTGGAGCTGTAAAGCTGTTGGTCGGCCAACAGATACTTGTATTTATGTATGGGCATGGACATTATTGGACATACACGCACTGTAAAACAGTAGAAACAGGTACGGAAATGTCCTAAAAGTTAGGACCAATCGGAACTAGGCACGTGGAAATTGTCACACCATTGCCGTGTTGCAATTTTTTTTATTTATTTTGCAACAGTACAGTTATATTTTCGCCAATTGAATCAATATTTGTTGGTAAAAAAAGGTTTAAATAATTTGGAAAAAAAAAAGAAAATCACCGTTGAGACTCGAATATGTTCACTAATGGTTTTTTTAAATGTTTTTTCCATAAAATAAAACATTATCTTCTTCGTAAGGGTAGTAACGTTATAATTTATAAGTTTAATGATTCTCATTTTTTAATTTGTTGGATTTTAGTTATATGATCCACACGACATATTCAAAGTATCTTATCTCTTTCGAGATGACAACTGGACATTGAACAAATATAATTATTCTCGTTCCTTATCTTATTTTGTCGAATATATTATTTTTTGATCGGTTTGAAGTTCTTGTGGAATGCAAAAAAATTCGAAGCCGTCGGGGATCCGGTGTCTTGATCGACGGGCAGGAGACGGGGTCGCTAAACCCGACCCAAAGCCGTGCTGTTGCAATAATATAGAGAGGCAAATACCCATAAGCCCGACGGAGACCTGACATACAATCTAACAAGGTAAAGAATGCGTGTCACTAAATCGGCCCCGAACCAGTCTAGTTTTGTCCCTAAATTTATGCCATCTACTCTCTGTAAATTACACCATATTTCAATTGATCAAACATCCACCAAAACCCTTCACCATATTTCAATTGATCAAACATCCACCAAAACACTTATGTTTCAGAACAGTAACTACATGCACAAAACCAACACCTTGGCAGTTCAGTAACCTAAATTCCTATGTTTTTTTTACAGAATTTCTGTTCAAAAGACGACATACCAACAATCCATGGTTCAATTCTAAACATTTATAACCTTTTCACCTTCTCCACACTGTCCTCCCCACCGCAGTCTACGCTAGCTGGATCAATCTCTCTCTCAGTTGCTTCGGCGAAACATGTTTACTTGCCTTCAAAGACAAGTAACCAATAAGTAGAAATTCATAAAAACAAAAGTTCACAAGAAAATTTAAACCAAAGTGTTCCATATATATATTTTTTCATTTTTGATGAATCTGTACCTCAACCCTGAGGATGTTGAGGACCTTCCCATCAGATGTTGTGACATTGGCATCGACCACTCGAAGGGCTAGCGAGTTCATGGCCTCCATCAGCTTCGTGAACCCGCCTTGCCTTTGCTCGCACATGGACTTGATCAAGAAGTCTCTCTTCCCAATCTGATTCACTTCCACTTGCACCTAAGCGAAGACAGACAGATTAAGATCATAGGCAGTGAAGCATGAAGAACTGATTTTACAATCCTATATCAGTGTCCAAAGAAAAGGATAATTGCAAAAACTGATTGTGTAGTAACCGTCTTTGCAAGGAGTGTCTGTGTACTACATTTACTGCAAAAGTTAGCAAGGGAAATGGGTCACAAGCAGGTAACGTGAACTCCAATTTCTACATGTAATTTTAAAATTTAAAGGGTATTTTCGTTTTCTCAACTCTATCTTTATGGTGTTATTAACTATGCGGAAAAGACAAGATTACAGTACACAAGTATGGTAAAAGTCTCTGATTAGTCTGACACCTGATTAACATCCTATTAATTTTTTATCACTTCGATTAGTCCCTAGAGATTCTCTGCCTGATTAACGCCTAATGTTTTTAGAACAGTGGGTACGTTTTTGTAATGAAAGTAATATGCGAGACACTCATTTTAAAATTGGGATACTACTGTACTAAATTTTGCAATCATCTCAAGAAAAAGAACAACAAATGGTTCTGCCATGCCAATTTTACCTCAACTGGTTTTGCATCAAAAGTGGCATTGGAGCATTGGTTCTGTGAGACAGCAAAGCTCTGTCCAGATAGTCCATAAGCGGCACCAGAATTTGGATTTTGCTTCTTCCTCGAGTCGTCATCTTCTTCTTCTTCCAGCTCCTTGAGCTGATCCTCCAAATCCTTCACCTCCTTCTGCAACTCCACTATATAGTCAGCTGCATCTCCCAGAATTGCAGCTTTATCCATCTACAAGAAACCATCACACATAAAACAGCAAAGATCAAATCTTAGACAGAGTTGCAGATTTTAAGGTACAATGTTTGACATATTTGTTTCTGTTCTAACCTTGGTGATTTTAGGTACCAATGCGCGCAGCGCATAGAGGCCTTCTCTGATCCTAGTCCTTCTCTTCCTCTCAGTGACAAGATTCTTTGATTGGTAATTCCCAACTGCCTGCTTCAGAGACCCATCTTCAGATTTGCTACCAGAGTTTGAATCAAAAGACGGGTTCGACGTGATTGAAGAGCCTCCATAGGTGGGACAGGGGATGCAATGTGGGAGTTGTGGGAGAGGCTGTGCCTCGGGAAGCAAATTCATGAACTGTGCTCCAAGAAACTCAGACATTACTAGCCTTGTGATGTTTTCATTTTGTGGTATCTGCAAGAAAATGGAGTTATAGACATTTGCGAAGCAGAGAAGAGGAATTGGATGTGTAATGGGCTCAACAAAAGCTTACATTCTTTGCACTGAAGAGCTCAATTAGGCCACCAAAGATAGGGATCAGAACTTGTGTGCCAGTTAGCTGTTGATGAATAAACAATTTCAAAGCTGAGCAGTGTGTAATTAAAAAGTTGAAATGAATTTGTCTGCCTAGTGTTTGGTGACTGAGAAAAGGAAAGAAAATTCCGATTAACGTATTATTTGTTTCGTCCCCCAGGGATTGTCTAGTTGGTCAAGATGAGTTATATCTTTCTTGAGAATCGGGATTCGTATCCTGGTCCGGTGAGCCACTTGTTTGGGAGGGTTAAATTAGATTTACTGATTTATTACCGATAACAAACACAGATTCTCTAACTGCCAACTGGGAATTGGAGGCATACACATTACTATGAATGTCCCAAATTTATAGAAAACCCAAAATTAGTGTTAAAAATCCAATGTAACAGTAACAGCTTCATACACAATAGACTGCTGATCCTTCAAACATGTCCTGCTAACACTAGTGATATAAAAAAAAACTCCATATACCACATCAAGCTGTTTGGTGACTAAGAAAATGCCAGAAAAAGATAGAAACCCAAATCTACACATTCATTGCATCACTACATAGTTAAAATGAGGGAAAACAAAACTACTAAACAAACATCCTCCATGTTAACTAGTACATTCTTCAAAAAACCATAACCACATAATGAACCAAACAAATCAAACAAAAACTTAATGTTCCTTTCTAGTCTCATCAGTTTTCTCACAAAACAAAACCATATATATAACCAGTGAAAAATTTACAGTACCCACACGATCAGATTTGTCATGGATGATCCAACTGGGCTGGTTTGACATCACCACATCTCCATGAACCCTAGAAATCAAAATCACATGAGAACCGATCAATTTAAGCAGAAATTGGAAGATTAATTAACAGTAAGAGCAATGAGAGTATACATATTGTACCCAGAATAGAGATCCATTGAAGATGGGAAAAGGGCAAGGGCCTCACAAGCCTTAGACCTTATATGATGCTGAAAATGGGTGTCCTTACAGATTTGGGACAATGGGTGCTCTAATTTCTCCTCTTTGACCCTCACATGGCCTTTGCTCTCAACACCACCACTGCAGCAGCAACCCAGCCACTGAATGAACCTGAAAAACACAAACCCATGATTTCACTCCATGGATCATCAAAACACCATGGAAATGCAGATTCATGGGTTTGGGATTGTGGGTTTCTGGTGTTACCTTGAAGGGTCATCACCAAGCTTCCACACAACACAGTAGTCCCAAGCTTTGGAGTCCACCAGAGGTCTCAGCCACTCCACAGCTCTCTCCACAGTCCTCATTGCTCTCTCACTCACTCTCACACGCCACAATGTCTATTATGTTCCTTTTGTAACAACCCACAATCTGAAAAGGCCAAAAAGTATCTGGGTTTTTTTTCTTGTGCTTTTTGTTTGGATTGGAGAGGAAGTAACAGAGAAAATCAGAAAAAAGTTTCTTTATTTTATTCTTTCAATTTTGTCGGCATGTAGAGAATCATGTTAATATGTAGGAAATCTGGTGGCAGAGTGATCTGGTACCTGCAGCTGTACCTGATGTTGACTGAGTTATGCTGGAAAAGTCAACAGGATTGGGGATAAAAAATCATCCAACGGTTCAGAATGCAAGTCACGGCCTGCAATAGTTATTCGGTAAAGAACACTCATCTTCATCACACAAAAAAATGTTGCAGAAAATTATGTAAAAAAAATAACAGGGACCGTTAATTTAATCAGAGAAACAGAAAATTCAAACCCCAAATATTTGAACGTACCAGGCCCATTTAATCTACGATTCAGAGAACCTCGTCATTAGAGGCCCATTAAAACAAATGGAAGCCTTGTACAAAATGGGCTTGATGTTGGCCCATATCCTCCGCAGGGGACGCGAAAACGACATGTTGTTCATGAATGAGTTTGAGTCTTTGAGACGGAGGCTTCTTCTGGAGTTCTGGGTCGATTTGAGGACTATAAAGGTATGTTTAAAGTACTTCTCAATAGCAATTGGAAGAAATTAACATAATTCTAATCTATTTAATTTAATTTAGCTTTTCGGTCAAAGTCTAATTTAAATTTTACCATGTAACTATTGGGGCTTGGTTTGAAAAATATGTTCGGCTCGAACTCAATTTGATTCAAATGAGATTATAAAGTTAAGCTCGTGTTTGACTTGAAATAAAAATAATCAAGCTTAAATTTGCCATGTTCCGAGTCATTTATTGTTTATTAGTGTATGTTTATTACAAAAACAAATATTTTAATTACATTAAATATAAAGCGAGCCAGCTCACGAGCCTATTGAGTCTTCATATGTTGGACTCAAGTTCGGTTTGTTTATCAAAAATTCTCGACCTTATGCTTGAATTTAATTTAAACTCGATTATAACGAGTACAAATAAAATTTAACGAATCAAACTCAAATATAGTTAAAAATTCGACTCATTTATGTCTTTACCTCACTCGTGCTTCAAGCAAGAGACCCATATTCAAACACATGATCTCATATAAAATATTACTCGTCCTAACCAACTATGTCAACAGGATTGAAATGAATTAAACGTGTATTGCCCTTACACGTGGTCTTACATCTCACCTCAAGTCTAAAATGTACAAATATAGCTATTATTCAAGGATTCGAATTTTCACGAATATAAACTCTTTTACTTGAAATAGAAAGTTACTGTGCGATAAATAAATGTTTAACGGTAAAATCATATTTCACATGACACGAATGTAAACTAATACAATACGAATGTAAGTGAATACAGGCGAAAGTTGACACAAACCCGTGAATCATCGGAGCAAGCAGAATTAAAACAAACGACCTCATACTTATAAAGGACCTTTGGTTCTTGGGTGTGGATCGTATGCACTGGCTCTTGGGTCTCCTCCACCAAATTTATGGACCTCCCCGTTTTCAGAATGATGATCAAACCCTCTGATAAATCTAGCACTAGCAACCCTCGGACCAAAGTCAACGCCTCCTTCTCTGCCACTCCTCGCCCGGTCAAACCCAGGGTCAACGCCCCCTTCTCCCGGAGGAGCCCTCATCTGGTCAAACCCGGGGTCAACGGGACCCCTCACCGGGTCGAACCCATACTCCACATCCTCCTCCCTGGGCCGGGCCCGGAAGTTCTGGGTGTCGGGCCGGATCCGGGTCGGGTCACCGGATTCGGGGTCTCCTACTTCCATGGGGTGACCCGGATCCGGGAAGTTGTGGGTTTGCGGGTTGGGCTTTTTGTGGGCTGGCTTTGGCCTGTGGTTGTGGAATCTTCTGTTGCAGAGGCGTCCGAGGAAGCAGGCTATGGCTGAAATGGCTACTATGACGGCGAGGACGATGAAGACGGTCCCGAACGACCCGTTTGAGTGCGATGCGGGTTTCTTTTGGGTTGTGACGGTGTTGGGGTACACCACGATTGGTTGTTGTTGCTGTTGCTGTTGCTGTTGCTGTGACATGTTGAAGATCAAGAGCAGAGTTGAGAGAGAGAGAGAGAGGAGGGTTTGGGATTCGTAAAGAAGGGTCTTGTCTTGTTCTTTGAGTGTAAGTAAGGGAGAGAGGCTGGTTTTTGGTGTGTGCTCAAGCATCAAATATTTGCTTGTGAGATGGTGTTTATGTATGTTGGGCATTATTGTAAAAGTTGGACAGAACCTTAATTAAGAATTAACGATATTTTTAATTTTATTAAAAAAATTAACACAATTATGTATACACAATCAAAAGATGAATTAATGCATATAAATATTAATTTATGTTTCTTTAAAGTAATCGTCTAGATGTGTCTTGATCGATTTAAAATACATTTTAAGGTCTACGTTAGTTTAGTTTGTTGTACACAATCATACGTGTAAGTGAGTCCGACATTAACATTATATTAAAGTTTGATGGTTAATCCACATTCACAGCAATGTTACATCATGTATATACCAACCCATGTCAAAAAATTGTTACCCAATTACTAGCCTAAAAACATGTTGAACTTTCGTATCAGCGT
This sequence comes from Geranium brycei, assembly GCA_036897365.1. Taxonomy (NCBI): domain Eukaryota; kingdom Viridiplantae; phylum Streptophyta; class Magnoliopsida; order Geraniales; family Geraniaceae; genus Geranium; species Geranium brycei. The sequence continues at coordinate 15,005 of JAYMTP010001389.1, read as the reverse complement.
GTTGGAATATACTGCCGTGATTGGGTCAAAAGACATTACCCCTTGTCCGGGGGTTCAGGGGGTGCAAACTAGCTCTGAATAGCGGTTTGAGTTTGGGTAATAAATTTGATTATATATGAACTTTATCTATGTCTTTGAACTTGAACCTTCAAGTGTGTCCAAGTAATGTGTGCGGAGATGTCTTCTTTATACTCGTAGGCGTTTTTTTGTCTACTCGGAGACATCACGTTTTTTTTGTGTGCTCTTATGGGGCCACAGGATTTTTTCTTTCTTTCTTCTTTTGTGTGCTATTACGGCCATATTTTTTTTCTTCTTCTCGCGAGTTGAGATTTTTAACATTATTTCGTTATTACTCTACACTCCTCCTCACATGGCGGTTTCTGTATTACGAGATAACTTTTTCAAATTACGAGGATGTTCACATGCTGATTTTTGAATAACACGATAACTTTTCGGATTACAAAGATTTACATGTGTCAGTTTCCAAATTACGAAATATCTTTTTCGGATTACGGGAATGTACACGCGGACCATGGGCTATAGTCGAAACAAATGACAGAGAGGAATGAAATAGAGTCAGATAAGATACAAAATTTTGAAAAAAAATCAAAATAAACGAGTCTAGAAGTCATGACGAACTAACCATAATAGATGAATGATATTGATGCGGAAACTAATTTATTACAAGAGGGTTATGGTTTAGATTTGGAAATAAAATATAGTAATTTTGCTCCGCCCACTCCTTAGTCACATAAACTAACGAGTGGGGAGAGCAAAGGTTAACGAGAATCAAACTTGTTCAAATACTATAATAAAATTAGTGTAGAAAATAACATCATTGATATTGATTATTTATTGATGTGTGAATTACAATATATGAGAGACCTTTATATAAGCTAGAGAAACTAAATACCAAACTAGTGATAATAGGTAATTTTGATTATTAAGTAATAAAACTATACTAGAAATGTTTTGCATGTAAAAACTATTCATATTATTCTAGCAGGTTGTCTCATTGTTTCAAGTATGGTACAATCATATGATACATGTTCGGGTTTTGATAGTATTGTCAAGGTTTAATTTGGACAATCTATTAGATTAGAGTTTCATATTGTTGTTTTAAATATGATATGATATACTAGTCCATGCATATACTACTCATGTAACCTAGTTGAATGCGTTTTAGTGATTATGTATTCTATTCTTTTTCCATAAGTATGTAATTCTTATCTTATGTAAATGGATGTAGTCGAATTGACGAAACATGTAATTTTGAATGTTCATATGATATTTTATTGTGGTTATTTGTTTGTTTCATATTTCGGTCTTTCTTGTTATAAAAGGCTGGGTTTTTAAAACGTATATTTTTATTTAAGCTAAGCATTGTGCTGTTTTTTATGTATTGAATTTAGGGAAGAAAAGGAGCTATTGCTTGGGAGATAGTTTTATGAAAGAAAATAAAGGCATTTTCCTGTGAAGGAGGGGTTGTCAAGCTTGCTTTGGATGGAGAGAAAGTAAGATTTTAACTTGTCTATACATCTCAGCACCTCCATGAATGCGTTGCTCTTTTATTTACTAATATTGATTGGAGGATATTTATCTACCTTTTCTGCAAGTAATGCTCAAAACCTTAATTAATCTATCTATATATGCAGAAACAAAAAGGAAACTTGTTGGTGTGAATTTCTTAACCTAACTCTTATCGAACCTAAGACACCCAATCATGCTTTTATGTGGGTTAATAGAAATTTTGAATAATGTTTGTCGAAAAAAAGTTATAAATGATTTTTTCAAATGACTCAAACACATATTATATTAAAATTGTGAATCAAATTATAATATCATACGAAAATACTCGCAAACCCCATAAAACCTATGAATATATAAAATATGTGTTAATCTAATTGATCCAAGATTTATGATTTTATTGGAGTGAAGGCAAGTTGAGGGCAAAACATGGGGTGCAAAAGAAATTGGTGCAAATGTTGTGGAAAGGTACCATTTTCTAGGGCACAAACTTATCTGCTTATTGTAATGGGTCTCTCTTATTGCTCGATTGTCAACTTTATTCTCTCTTTTCTTTTCAACATAGAATATATTCTGCTAGAGTGGTTGGGTGAGGCTAGCTAGTTTTTCATGTCTTTTGATGATTGATCAATTATCCTATGTTTTTGTCTAAACTTTGGGAGGATGGGTTTGAGAGTGAAATATGCTCCAATCCAATCAATATTTAGTAATTATTTGAATAATTAGACCGACTAAATATAAAATTTGACACGAGTCTCTAATTGTCGTCGGTAAGAAAAAAAATCAAATTATATCATTTCAATTATAGCTAGTGCTTTAAATATGATTTTGGATTAAATTATCTCTAATTGGTCTTTTGTGAATTAATATGAATCTAATAAAGGTAGTACTTGGATTTTTTATCTTTTCATTATGAGACAACAAAGGCAAGCTTTATTGTCACATTCATTACACCAATCACTTGTACAAAATGGAATATATTCGTTGATGGGTTTTTTGCGTGTGAGGAAATTATGCATTTATTATGTTAATAATTCTTTCAATTTTTATGTATACTATCAATTTTCAAAAAGCAAAGAGCATCTATGTTAGGCATGATTCTGTATACTACGTGTAAATTGAACCCATTTACGCGTAAATACAAGTTTATGGTTAATAGAGCTCACAACATGAAGAAGTTTAGGCAGCTTCCATATTTGTTTATTAAAATAAATAGATTCCACAAAAATTTACACATCAAATTAACAAAATTAAAATTTACGAGTGAAATGTCCGAAGTCTCATATAACTATAAGTATCCGTCACTAATTTAAATAGTCGTAAGTGATAAAATAACCAACTAAAAACATATTATGGTATTCAAAGAGAAGAATTATACATCCCTTAGCAAATATCAAATTATGAGTATAAGATATACTTAAATAATATTATGGGTTTAATTTTGATTAATCTAAATTAAAGTCATGCTAAAATTTTAAAAACAGTCTCAAATTTTATCACGCACTCAAAACAACATCTTGAATAACAACAATATTAAATTACAGGGGAGATTGCCCCCTTAGAGGCCCAATATGCAATACAAAGAGCATATTTTCAAACACATGAGCTACTGAATTACACGTCCTTTTGACACGAGCAAAAACATAATTTTTCTCTTTATACCTATAATTAATCTCAGTTTTCTTCAAAAAATAATCTCAAAATTATTAGCAAAACTTATTGGGTTCAAGCCCAGAAATAAATATCTTCAACAGCCCAGAAAGGCCCGTTTCCAATGAACTGGGCTGGTTTTTAGTACTATTCGGTCCAAGTGAAATTTAAAAGTTCGTTAGGACGTTGATAACGAACATGACATTCCAACGGCCATCTCAACGACATTACCATACAAACATTTTCTTCTATTTTCCATAATTTGCTTGTGTAAATAAGAGAGCCTATTTATTTTTAAATTCACTTTATATTTCTTTCTCAAGAATTATATTACGTGTACATAAATATCAAATTACAAATCATATAACAGTTTTAACAATCATGGTATTTTGTTCTAAAAAAAACAATCATAGTATTTTATACTTATGATATATTGAAATTTAAATTTATTAATATTATTTTCATAATAAATTATAATAACAATTTAACATTATGCTTTTTTCATCCTCTTGTGAATTGTGTCTAATATATTTGATGATAAAGGAAATTGTATATCTCAAGCTATATATAATAACCAAGCATAAACAATGAATCCAATTAAATGACTGATGACGAATCAAGCTGAATAGTTTTATAAAGACATAATGTTATTAGATATGGATATATAGTTGATCACCCAACCTTTATATTTATGAATCAATAGTCAATTCAATAATTCATTTTGAAAACAGGCACTTTATGCTAATTAAGTTCATTAATAATCTCAAGTTTTTTTTAGGGAAAACACATAAATATTATTAAACAACTAACCCGACATCATGTCAGACAGCTGAAACAACAGATGGTGAGACAGACCCTGCACCGCGATCCCAACTACTGTTAGTTAAAGTGTACCAGGCTAGTTTTTGAGCCATGGAATTACAAAAACGACAAGAAAAATGAATTAAAACACATGTTCCAACAGTGGACAGTACGCAACACATATTGATGATGATGCCTCCAAGGATGTTCGACTCGACCCGTTTACTATCATGTAGAGTCACGGCCTCCACCTCATACGAGTTGAGAAACCCCGTGATCCCGCTGCAGGATGCTTTGAACAGGGCTCCATGATAACCCTAGAGACTAATCGACTCGAGCCAGTTAGCATCATGCAGAGCCACAACCTCCACCTCATACGGATGGAGAAACCTCGTGATCTCATTGCAGACCGCACTTAACCAGCTTCCTCGATCCGCCCCGCGATCAACATGGGAATCGCAAATCTTTAATAAATCGAGTACTCCAAGCTCTTTGTGCTTACCGGGATCATCCCATCGACGCCAGAGAACCCCAATCGCTCCCAGTAGCGAGCCCAACGAGCCACCCCGAGGACGCCAGAGAACTCCGATTCCCTCCCAGTATCGAGCCATTAACCAACCAAAATCGCATCAAGCAAATCGACAATATTTTCCTACCCTATCCTCGATAAGCCCCTCCCGAGTCCATCCGTTCTCGCTACACCAATCTCCGCCGAGCTTCTCTGCCCAATTACCGTTGACTCCCTCCCGGACCCGTCTCCCCTCGCAAGTGATATCAAAATAATATCCCTTCCTTACCATCGCAGAAACACCGTCGGCGTCTTCCACTGGCCCGCCGCCACCGACCAACACCACTCAGCCCGAGGTCCTCCTAAATCTCCCTGCCACCGGCTCGGTCCTTGTTTCTCCTCTTCTCCCTCTTGCCTTCGACCCACCCCCTTCCTTATGCCGCAAGCTCCACAAACCCCGACGAAGATGACAAATACACACTAATAAAAGAGAGACCCAAGCCCTACAGACTTTGGAACCGACCCTCCCGACCGTACCACCACAGGTCGTAGACTCTGCGAGTTTCGTCGTTGCCGCTGACTCCCGTAAGCCGCGTACACGCAGATCAGCCGTGGTCGCCGCGTACCTCGCCAGTAAAAGGGAGACCCAAACCCTAAATACTTTGGGACCGACCGCTTTAATAATCTCAAGTTAAAATCACATAAAATACATTTATATTTAAATTTGCTTTAGCAACAATTTATAAAAATCTATGCTACAAGGATCGATCGACATGCCATGATGCTAGTTTTCTTTGGCTACTATGAACACATTTGTGTATTGTGTTATTCTTGGTCATTCTTGTCGGCTTCATCAATATGCGATTTAAAAAGTATTAAACTAAATCATATAAAAATGTTGTTTGGGAATTAAAAATAATAAAACCTGTGAAATAGAGCTTTGGATCAAACACGGCGGCGCGAAGGCGAAAGTCAACGATCTGATCGCCGTCGTCTTCTCAATCCATAAATCACAGAGATCGCTCTCATGGAATTGGAAGCTTCACCCATCAACCAAACAGCTCAGTTCGATTTTCAACTGTTTTTCGCATTTGATGGAACCAGAAATTGAAGACCTCAAGTCCCTATTCGGCACCGATGAGAGAGAGGGACTTTCTCGTTCGCAACAATGGCGATCAGGTAATTTCCCAAGTACCCATTTCATTTTCATTGTTGGTTTGGTTGGTTTCTTAGCTCTCATTGCCAATTTCTCGAGAAAGCAAGGGTTTTGGGGATTTTTAATACTTCTTCGATAAGCTACTGTGTGCTTGGATATGGAGAAAGTTTTGAGGGTATTGAATTTTCAAGTGATTGGACCAGTTTTTGAACACTTTCTTGTGACATCAAGGAATTTGAGTTTTTTAGGAAATTAGTTTAATTTTACTTATTTTGGTTCAGTTTCAGTAAAAGATCAATTAAGAAGGTTGGTTTTGTTGGATTGTGAATGGTAATATCTGTATTGATTCTTGTTATTACAGGTTGAAATTGATTACCCATTTCATTTTATTTGTTGGGTTGTTTAGTTTCATTACTTTTATCATGAAAGCAAGGGTTTTATACACCTATGAAAGCAAGGGTTTTATACACCTATGTTTCAATCTTGGGTATGAGAATAATTGGACAAGTTTGAGTATACGTATGTTCTAATCAGTGTTCTAAAAACCTCTAAGGACTAATCGGATTAATGGACTAATAGGGGATTAATCGGGGACTAGTTGAGGATTAACTGGACTAGTCGGGGATTTTCAGAACACTGATTTTAATCAGTGTGCTGGCGACGTCAAGGAATTCGAGTTTCGAGAAATTAGTTTAATTTTCCTTGATTTCATTTTTCAAATGATGAACGTTATTTTAGTGACTATATTTATCCGTTTGATTGTTTCTACAGGTTGAAATTGAGAGCTTACAAGGGAAGACGATTGGGTTGTATTTTTCAGCATCATGGTGTTCCGGTAGTTTGGAGTTCACTCCAACTTTAATAAACGTGTACAACGAGTTCCTCCCACAAGATTGTCTGGAGATCGTCTTTTGTTCAGATGATAACAACTATTCTGATGGCCCCGGAGATGCATATTTCTCTGAGATGCCATGGCTCGCTATCCCCTTTTCCGATAAAGAGGCACGCGACCACCTCTACACCTTGTTCAAAGTAAATGAAATACCCCACCTCGTGATCCTTGACGACAGTGGCAAAATTTTGAACGATTCTGCAGCTGATATAATTATGAAGTATGGAAGTGAAGCATACCCGTTTACCAAAGAAAGGCACGAGGAATTGGAAGAGCATGAAGCTGCTAGGAAGGAGCAGAGCTTGAAATCCATTTTGGTCTCTCCTTCGCGCGATTTTGTTATATCAGCTGATGGAAATAAGGTCAGTTTATTTGCTCTGCTATTTCAAATATGAGATAAGTAAAAGACGAAAATATGAAAATACCCTTCATATTTTTTTTTCAATAAAATGTGTAAGTAAAAGACTATTAAAAAAATGCATGCATCATCAAAGAATTACATGTACTTTTTATATTCCAGGGGCAATTATGTCATTTTAAAAATATTGGAGGCTGCGTGGCCTGCAAGTGAACTATTTTCTGTCTGTTTTGACATATTTATGTAGTACTTAGTTCTTGCAAAAATATTACACAACCGGTTTTTGCAATAATCCATATAAATATTATGTAGCGATTATTATGTTATTGGCATTAATTTCGAAATATGTTGCTTCTCTCTCATCTTATCTATTACAGGTACCAGTTTCTGATCTTGAAGGAAAGGTGGTAGGTCTCTATATTTCAGATATATCCACAACAAGTTATGATTTCACTCCAAAGCTTGTACAAGTTTACGAGAAGTTGAAAGGTAGAGGAGAAAGTTTTGAAATTGTGTTGGTATCACTACATTACGATGAAGAGTGGTTCAAGGACCTTTTTGCAAGCATGCCTTGGTTTGCTCTGTCTTATGAGTATCAGAGCTGCGCCAAGCTGTCTCGGTACTTTAAGACTTTGACTATCCCCAATCTGGTTATTATCGGGGAAGATGGACAAACCTTAAATTCTGGTTCTGATGTTGTTGGAGCTGTTGAAGAATATGGCGCTGCGGCGTACCCTTTCACCCCAGAGAAGATAGCTGGTTTACAGAAGGCGAAAGAGACTCAAACCCTTGAGTCACTTCTGGTATTGGAGGATAGAGACTTTGTCATCGGGAAAAATGGACAAGAGGTAAATAATATTTTTAATCTCTTATTCATGAAGATGGATACCAACTGATTTATACTTAGATTCACATAATTGCAAAAACTCGATGTGTCATATCTAATTTTTTTTGTAAGGAGTATCCATATACTATGTTTAATTTATTGCAAAAACAAAGCAATGACCATACATGAATTGTTTTTGTTTGATATTTATTTTTGGATCACACCTTGAAAACTTGATTTATGGATCACTTCATGAAAAACCTTACATGAAGTGTTTCTGTTTGATATATATTTTTGTAGTGTTCCAAAGGTGGGCATGGATGTTTCTCTCTAAATGTCAATACTATATCTTCTATTTTCAGCTTCATTATAATTAACATAGTCCAACCCAAATCTTGTTACACAACTTGCTGATAAAAAATATACAGGTTCCGGTATCTGACCTAGCGGGGAAGAACATACTCCTCTATATCTCCAACCTCGATGATTATATATGTCTAGGCTTTACCTACAACCTTGTTCAAGCTTACGACAAGATCAAGGCGATGGACGATTCAGTGGAGATTATATTCATATCCCGTGACAAGGACCAGGCTTCGTTCGACGAGAACTACTCCGAAATGCCATTTCTGGCACTTCCCTTCGGGGACAAGAGGGAGGCGCGGTTGAGCGACATGTTCAACGTCAACTCCACGCCTAGGCTCATATCGATTGGATCCGATGGGCGGACCATAGAGGCAAATGCCACAAACACGTTCTCTCTCCACGGCCCGACTGCATATCCTTTTGCCGGGAAGCCGGAGAAGGAGGAGGGCATGGCGGGGGAGTGGCCGGAGAGGATAGAGGGTCACGAGGGGCGTGAGGAGCACGTGCTTTTGCTTTCTCGGATCAGAGAGTATTGCTGTGAGGCTTGTGGGGAAGATGGGAGTGTTTGGGGGTATAGTTGTATTTTTTGTGGGTTTGATCTTCATTTGAAGTGTGCTGTGAAACAGAAGGTTGGTGGTGAAGAGGAAGATGATTGATGATTGATGATTGTGAAGAATTATGGGTTTGCGAATTGTTATGGAGAGGTTTGGGTGTTTTGTGTTGAAGCTCATTTTGTTTATATGGCAATTTGAATGTACTAAATGTGTTCATGTTTTTGTCAAATTTGTTATGAAATGAAATCTAATTTTATGATTATTTTGGTAACGTTTGTGTTATTTTCATTTTGGTAATTTGCTTGAGTTCTTTTAAGCAGGTGATTTGTAAATTAATCGTGACAATCTTGAGACAAGACGGTAATTAATTTTAGAAGAATACGGAGTAATATCGTTATTTTCGAATATACTATTAATATATAAGAGAGCCTATTTAGACAATCAGACCTTATTATTATTTAGTTTCACTATCCTTCGCTTATTCATCATCGGGCTTCCTTACCCTCGAGACATGAGCACCTCGCTTCCAAGAGTTTGTCTATGCGACCTCTTTCGACTATATATCATAAATTTATCATTAACTCAAACATTGTGTCATTTATATTCTTCGACTTCAGCTCTAGTTCAAAATCTCTTCGTAAAAAACACAAGCTGAATTCATGATTGTTATACACATATTTTGTGACTGATCAAGGAAATTCAATCGCATATTCTGATTTTCGTTCCACTCATTATTCATCAATATGAAACAAATCAATGACTAATGGATATGTCTCTCCTTCTCTTTATGCAACAAATTTGTTTTTGAAAAACATTTATAGTGCCAAGTGCCAAGTGATAAGTGAAATCAATTATCCTGAATTTATTTTATTATTTTTTTAAAGAAAAAACACGAATATTATTAAGTAACTAATCCAATATGACGCTGAACAGCCGAAGCAACAGATGGTGGATAGACCCCACACCGTAATCCCAACTACTGTTAGTTAAACCGTACCTGACTAGTTTATGAGCCACAGACTTACAAGAGCGACGAGCAAAATAAATAAAAATACATGTCCCATAATTGAACAGTACGCAACACCTATCACTAATGATACCTTCAAGGTTATTCAACTCGACCCGTTTAGCAACATGTAGAGTCACGACCTCCACCTCATACGGATAGAGAAACCCTGTGATCCCGCTGCAGGATGCTTTAAACAAGGCTCCATGATAACCCCGGAGACCGATCAACTTGAAACAATTAGCATCATGCATAGCCACGACCTCCACCTCATATGGATGAAAAACTCTGTGATCTGACTGCATACCGCATTCAACCAGCTTCCTCGATCAACTCTACGATCGAATGAGAGTCGCAAATTTTTAGTAATCCAAGTTCTCCAAGTTCCTTGTGCTTACCAAGATCAGTCCATCGACGTCAGAGAACCCCCGATCCTTCCCAGTGCCGAGCCCAATGGGACACCCCGAGGACGTATTGAAGTTTAAGAAAATCAAGACCCCCTAGTTCGATATGCTTACATGAATCTGTCCATCGACGCCAGAGAACTCCGGTTCCCTCCCAATATCGAGCCATCAACCAACCAAAACCGCAACAAGTAAATCGCCAGAATTTTCCTGCCATACCTCCGATAAGCCCCGCTTGGATCCATCTGCTCTCACTGCACCGATCTCCACCAGTCTTCTCTACCCAACCACTGCTGGCCCCCTTCCGGACCCGTTTCCCCTCACATATGATATCGAAATAATACCCCTCCCCCCCAACTTTACCATCACAAAGTCACAGTCCCTCTAAATCACATGCCCCACACTCTCGTCGACCCTCGCCGCAACCTACCTCCCGCGACTTTGCCTCGCGCCTGCAACCCCGAATCCATACTTCACCGACCCTCCCTGACCTCGTCCAGTCTCACTGGAACTAGACCTGAGTTTTTCCTCTCAATCGCAAACCGTGACGGTCGCGTAGCTCGACAATCGGTCGAGACGCAAAAACCCTAACAATAGGGACTGTCTGCGTAATTATCCTGAATTTATAACCAAGCACAAACAATCATAGTATTCAAATAAATTGCCCACGTGATTAAGCATGAAAGAGCACTTTAGACCACTATGTTAAGGTGCTGGTTCAATCGCCCACGTGTTAAGTTAAATAATTTTGATAACTAGAACAAATGTAGTTAAATATGGAAAATCTGAAAGCTAAATAGAAACTTATCCAAAATATAATCATACAACTTGAAATTATTATGTATATTTTCGTTTTGTCAAGACAATAGAAAAGATCGGGATCGGACACTAGTAATTAACTATTATTTCCCGCTAATTTCAACACATTTTTATCCTCTGTCATTAATGCTGCCTTAATTAAACTACTCCTTACATTATTATACATATAATAATCCAAAAAATATTAAATTAAATTGTCCACTATAGTTGTTTGGGAATTGAAAAACAATAAACCAATAAAATAACCCCAAAACCTCTCTTCTGCTATCGTCAAATTGGTCTGCGGCTCAACTTCGGCGGCTCCAAGGCGCAGGTCACCGATCTCATCTCCTTCGTCTTCTCCATCTATATAACACAGAGCTCGCTCTCATGGAAGCTCCACCAATTAACCAAACAGCACAGTTCAGCTCAGTTCGATTTTCAGCTGCTTTTCGCATTCGGTTTTCGATTCAATCTGTGAGGAAATGGCAGAGATTCAGGACCTTAAGTCCCTATTCGGTACCTCTGAGAGGAGCTTCCTTGTTCGCAACAACGACGATGAGGTAATTTTCAGCTCACCCCATTTCGTTTTCTTTTCCATTTTCGCAATTCCCGAAGAACCCATATCAATTTTCGCAATTTTGGAAGTGCCCATTTCATTTTCATTGTTGGGTTGTTTAGTTTCACTGCTATAATTTCTGTTTTCTCGAGAAAGCTAGTGTTTTTGGAGGTCTGTATCAGTACTTCAATCAGCTAACTTATGTTATCTCCTTTAGTGGAGAAATTGAGAGGGTTTTGATATTTTCAATCCTCGTTATAGGAGTAATTATACAAGTTTGAGCATGGTCTTGTGTTTAATTCAGAGTGCTGGTGAAAAGAAATTAGTTTAATTTTCCTCAATTTGATTGAGTTTTAGTAGAAAAAAAGAATTGAATCATGAAGGTTGAAGGTTGAAGTTGTTAAATGATAATGAGATTGTTAATGGTTGTGCATTTATCTGTTTAATTCTTGTTTTTAGGTTGAAATCGACAGCTTACAAGGGAAGACGATAGGGCTGTTTTTCTCAACATGGCGCGAAATTGAATCTCTGCAATTCACTCACGCTTTAAAAGATGTGTACAATGAGCTCTCCCCAAAAGGTTCACTGGAGGTCGTGTTTTGTTCAGATGAGAACGATGGTTACGATAGCCCCCTCTATGCGTATTTCTCCATCATGCCATGGCTCGCTGTCCCTTTTCCCGATCAAGAGACTCGTGACCGCCTGCACGCGCTGTTTCAAGTAGATGCAAGACCTCGTCTTGTGATCCTTGACGACAGTGGCAAAGTCTTGAACGATTCTGCAACTGAGATGGTTATGAAGTATGGGAGTGAAGCGTACCCGTTTACTAAAGAAAGGCACGATGAATTGGAAGAGCATGAGGCTGCTAGGAAGGAGCAAAGCTTGAAATCCATTTTGGTCTCTCCTTCGCGCGACTTTGTGATATCAGCTGATGGAAATGAGGTCAGTTTATCATCTCTGCTATTTCAAATATGAGATAGTTGCAAGAACTTGTCTTATTTTGCACGGTTAATGACCCGTTAAAATTAAATTGAAAAGACCTAAATACCCTTCAAATTTAAAAGGTGAAAATTACATGAAAAAAATGTATTCGTCAAAGAATTTCGTGTAAAAATATTTTAAAAAATGGGTTTTATCATTATTTTTTTATGAAGGGAAATTATGTCATTTTGAAAAATGTCAGAGGTCACATGACCTACACGTGACCCATATTCCGTCTGTTTTGACGGAGTTTGACAAACTATGCAAAAAAATGGATAATTCACTCGGTAAGTTTTTGCAATAAACATAAATATCCATTCAAATATCATGTTATTGGCAATAATTTTGAAATATGTTGCTTCTCTCTTGTCTATATAGGTACCAGTTTCTGAGCTGGAAGGGAAGGTGGTAGGTCTGTTTTTTGCTGATATTACCCCAACAAGTTACAGTTTCACTCAGACACTCGCCGAAGTTTATGAGAAGGTGAGAGGTAAGGGAGAAAGTTTTGAAATTGTGCTGGTATCGCTTCATTACAACGAGGACTGGTTCAAGGACCTCTTTTCAAGCATGCCTTGGCTTGCTTTGCCTTATGACTATGAGGGTTGTGCCAAGTTGGCTCTATACTTTAGGACTTCAACTATCCCCAATCTGGTTATTATCGGGGCAGATGGCCAAACTCTTAATTCTGGTTCTGATGTTGTTGGAGCTATTGGGGAATATGGGGCTGCGGCATACCCTTTCTCCCCGGAGAAGATAGCAGATTTAAAGAAGGCGAAAGAGACTCAAACTGTCGAGTCACTTCTGGTTTTGGAGGATATAGATTTCGTCATTGGGAAAAGTGGACAGGAGGTAAATATTACTTCTAAATATCTTTTGCTGAAGATACCAACTGGTTTATACGTAGATTTTAGGAATAATTGCAGAAACTGGCGGAATAGTATTCTACTTTTGTAAGAAGTTTCTGTGTACTTCGGTAATGGGAAAATCTTGCCATGAAAAACATTATGTTTATTCTTTAATTATTTTTTATTCTAGGGGTAATTATGTCATTTTGAAAATTGGTGGTCATTTTTTTTTATTAACGATAATTTAAATAGCACGAGAATTGGAACCAACAATCTCATGTTTATTACATGATGGCTCTGCCACTTCACCCACAACCACAACCACAACCCTTGGTAAAATTTGAGGTCACTTCACCCACAACCCTTGGTAAAGTTTGAGGTCACGTGATCTGCATACGACCCAATTTTCGAATGTGTTGAGGATTTTGACGATCAATGCAAAAAAAATTATCGTTCACTTCAGAGTTTTGCAGTTAACAAATTATACGGCAATTTCTTGCAAAAATGGGATAATGCACCGCCAGTTTTTGTAATTAGCCCTAGAGCTTATCTTACATGAAGTGTTCTTGTTCGATATTTGTTTTGTATCACACTTTGAAAACTTATCTTGTATTTTAGGTTCCGGTCTCTGACCTAGTAGGGAAGAACATACTGCTCTATTTCTCAGGCCTCGATGCCCCTTTAGGTCTCGGCCTCACCTACATGCTCGCCGAAGCATACGACGAGATCAAGGCGATGGACGCTACTTGTGAGGTCATTTTCATTTCAAGCGACAAGGACCAGGCTTCGTTTGATCAGCACTACTCTGAAATGCCATGGCTGGCGCTTCCCTTTGGCGACAAGAGGGAGGTGAGCCTGAGCGACAGGTTCAACGTCACTACCCCTAGGCTCGTATCCATTGGATCCGATGGCCAGACTATTGAAGCCAATGCGCAAAATGTGTTTCCCATTTATGGGGCGAAAGCGTATCCTTTCGGTGAGAGGCCTGAGAGGGAAGAGGGTATGGCGGAGTGGCCGGAGCGGGTGAAGCATGAGCTCCATGAGAGGCATGAGCTTGTGATCTCTCGCAGTAATGGGTTTACTTGTGAGGGATGTGGTGAAGAAGGGAGTTTTTGGGGGTATAATTGTGTTTTCTGTGGATTTTATCTTCATTTGAGATGTGCTGTGAAACAGAATGTTGATGGTGAAGATGGTGAGTGAGGAAGGGCATGGTTGATGATTGTGAAGCTGATTTTCTCTGTGACAATTTGGACGTGCTTTGGGTTGTATGTTGTATATGTCTTTTCATGTTCAATTTAGTTGTAATTGTTAAGGAAAAACTGTAACATGCGTCTACATTTGTGAAGTGGATCTTTTGTTTTAGGGTTGATTATATAAAGTGGTTGTGTATTGACAATTTTTTCTACTTCATTTCTGTGTCTTTTTTCCATTAAAGTCTTGATTTCATCAACTCTATTCGGTTACATTTTAACTTGAACACTACATTTAATTTTCACACCCATTTTCATTTTATAGCCGTTTATGAACAATATTATACATTACATCGGAATCAGAATCTTCACCGTGAATCCCTAGTCTCTTTCACTGTATGAATGCCAGTATCCTAGCCCTATTTTTTTCATTTTTTGGAATAGAACCCAAAAAACATAAATTAGAACTAAAATAAAAAATAAGTTTGGTAACAGAATACAAAACATGTACGTTCTAATTGGATGGGGGAATACATCATGCAATACCTCAAGAAGTTCCGCAGTAATCGTTTTCTTTGGATTAC
>JAYMTP010001388.1:0-24356 GCA_036897365.1 Geranium brycei | reverse complement strand
TTCAAATTTAACTTTCATTTATATAAATTAGAACAAAACTAATATTTTCGTGAGAAATAAAAACAATCAAGAAAAATCATTTTTTATAATTAAATTAAACAAAATATTTATATAAAATATTATATGTAAATATTATTATTTTTAATTTGAACGATTTTATCTTGATTCATTTTAACATGTAATTAACGGTAAAAAAGACAAGTTCAAAATAAAAATATTACAATCAACTAAATACACAACTCCTTGTCTCCTACCAAAGGTGGAATAATACAAAAACTAAGTTTTGCAATAATTCCTACTATTTATTAGGAAGAGCAAAGAAATTTGATATACATATTAATGGATATCAAAGGCGTGATCAAATTTTACAGGTACATTCCTAAGTCTTTTAACACATTCGAGTGTGAACACCAATAATTGTAATGATCTACAGATATTTTTATCCATGTAAGATCCTGTGAATATACCCAACCCAAGTGTAGGTCCAGAGAGGAAGATTTCGAACCTTGAATATTGTCCCTACCAGAGAGGTTCAATCTCTTCGAAATCAAATTCAGAAACCAAGTTGATCACTGGATAAGCTCAATGACCCTTCTCTCTGTCACATGAAACAAGCAACTTGTTAAAGACTTTCATTCAGTTATAAATTCTCTTACTACTCCTATTTTGTCTTCTATATATGTTCCTGTTTACTAACCAAACAATGCCAATGCCACACTGCTTCCCAGATAGGGTAGGGCCATTTCCAAGCTCTGCCCACCCTTCTACAACAAAATCCTCTCAGCCCCTTACTGTTCGTGCACGCACGCTTACACATCTAACTAACTTTCCTATCAAAGTCACAGGTCACAGATCACAGGTGAAGTGGCAGAGATCTCATGTAATAAACATGTGGTTGTTGGTTTCAATCCCCACATGTTAACGATATTGATATTTAATATATTGATGATAAAAAAAATCTAACTAACTTTCCTAAAGCATTCTTTAGTGGTCAATGGAAGGCCATAAATATAAGGGAGCTTAAGAGGAGCCATTTGGAGCAACATCATGACTCTGTAATGAGCCCTACTGTCAACCAGCTCCAGTTGTGAGCATCAGACTTCATATATGCATGTAGATATGAAAGTCTTTCAATTTCAGTCATAGCTTTCATACCATGTTAAAAGTCACTCCAACTCAAAAGTTTAACATGGTATCATAAATCAACTAGTATATGAAGGAGTAATTAAATTCATGTTCTTTCAGTATGGAATACTTGAACATTTACCTCTTGTACTGAAACAGATCATGGAACCAAGGCCAAGTGGGTATGGATACAAAAAAAGCGATAACGACAAGCATTAAGAAGGTTCAAATGTACGCCTGCAAACAAGGAAATGGACAAAGACACACATCTGCATAAGCATGCAAAAAAGAGAGAATTCTTCCCTGGATTCATGCTTTAACTCCATTCATCCGATTTCAAAGCCTCCAAACTTTGTTCTTTTTCAAGATACCGAAACAAAATAGAATTTGTCAGATATGACAAAATAAATTAAAGAGCTCTATCTTTAGAAATGAATTAACGAATCAAAGATGCCTACCATTGTATAGGATTGTCTAGGCATGGAAAAAGAGAGCAACTAAACGATGAATACCCAGACGGAAGAATGCCAAAATGATTGTATTTGTAACACACTCTTGTGGCTGTCGGTCAGCTACGGAAGCATAAAGCATGCGTATTAAGGTCCGTATTGATGGTGGTGGATACCAGATCATGGGAATGAGAATGAGAATGAGAATGATTCCCATTCTCAAACTTAAGTTGAACCAAACAAAACACCAAAAGGAGAGTGACATTGAACATGAAGGGAAAGGGAATGACAGCCACTCCATCCAAAATTTCTAATTTGAATGCAACCTAAGTGTAATAAATCCCTCAATTTGAGGATTCAGGCAAATTATTCATACACCCAATGAATAAATGTATCTATTAAAGGATTTAAAAACATTATTAATGTAGTAAAGCACAACAAATAGCTATTATAATCAAATCATAAGTATTTGTTATTATGGAACATCTAATAACTATTACATTTAAATAATAAGATCATTTGCTATTTTAGTTCAACTTTGAGAAATCTCCATTTTAGTACCTAAAGTTTTCAGGGGAAAGTCTAGTTCTAAAGTTCAAAGAATAAGCCCAAATAGTCATTGTTGGTAGCAACCAATTATGTTGATACAATAAAAAATAAATTTAGATGGACAAGTGTGATGATTAGTGGTTGACTAAAGATACGTGCTATTTTGACTCAGTTTTGAAACTTTAAGAGTAAGTTAACCCCCCCAAAACTTCAAGACTAAGATAATGACTTTATCAAGCTTCAGGATCAAAATGGCTGATAATCCTGAACAATAACACCACCGAGAACACACAATATTCAAAACCCGACCACATAATTTGTCCGTATTTCCCAGTAAACCTTGGCCTGCTTCCCCATTTCAGAGCGTTCAGCAATGAGTCTTTTCTTCCAATACTCTTTACACCTAAAACATTTTAGAAATCGTTTTTTTAAGAACTCAAAAGAACTGATTTTTACTCATAAGGAAGAAAAAAAGACTTGGTTTCTTTACATTTTCTTCAAGAGCAAGTCTAGTTCTAACATGTGCACTGCATTACTATATACTCCGGCCTACACAAGATAAAAAACAGAACTCAAATAAAATATAATCCCCGAGTTTAAAATCATGCACGGGCCCTGAAATGATTCTCCACCATTTTTTAAGATGCTAACCTCTCTGCAAATTGGACACCTCGAATTTTCACTAGCTGCTTTAAGGCCTTGGAAGATCATCACAGAAGCAGCTGAACAAGCACATCCCTTACAGAATAGATGACCACAGCCTAAAGCATAGGGATTGAAAAGGGTTTCCTGTTAGAGTGTAGCCAAATGTAAATCACACAACTTGGTAACACGTGATCAGTTAGTACTTTCTAATGCATTATGCAATTGAACAGGAGACCCAGATCTTACCAGGCATATAGCACAAGTCAAGTCATATTTGATTTCCATGCAGTCTGGAAGCTTCATTATCATCACATCTGGTGTAGCTTCAAAATTACATGAAAATTTACTAGAAAACTTATTGAAGTTTTCACCATTTGATAAGTTCAAAGAAAAAGCTCCCAATTCTATTAACCAAGGTAATTGCAGAAGCTCTTTATGTTCCGACCGCAATTTAGATTTGAAGTTCTTTCCATTTGCGGAACTATGTACCTACAAAATAGAAGCACGAGAAGTAGTTCGAAAACTAGTTCGATAGAAAGTTACACAGCAAGAATGAGCAAAGTAAGGTGGACTGAACTCAATCATGTACATACTTTATCATATTTATTAAGGATTTTATGGATGGCAATTGCATTCATTGTAATATATTCTATCAACATCTGTCCTTCCTGTTCCATGGTTGGCTTGTTATTTTTGAAACATTGACAGAACCACAATATGCATCTTTGCATTCCATTAGAAACATGAAGATGGAGTAGATGTCTAACACGTGAACTAAAGTATCCAGCTATCTCTGAAGCTTCCTTCATCAACTCGGCAAAGAACATCTTATCGCACTCTGCAAAATGCACAAAACTATCCATTGAGATTGAGACCATACAACTCTAGTTAATTTTAAACTAGTAATGAGTGGTGGGACATCGTTCATCATGCAACTAAATGATCAATCAAACAGCCATCAGCTTTCGGCTATCATTACATACGCACTGCAACACAACATATAGCAGTTTTCCAGATATAATCAGTATACAAAGAACGTCAGTAGAAAATATATACGGAAAGGACAAAAATCATGGACCATGAACTGCATGCCAATGCTGCCAAATAAAGACGATAACCACTAATTGCCATACAATTGAGTAATGGAATAGGAAATAAGGAGATCCAGAGAATGAATCAACCCCACCTAGCAAAATGTTGTAAATATCTAAAAGTACTAAGCCAGTTTCTCTCCTCTTTAGTCTACTCTAGAGATTTATCGTAACCCTTTTGACCAAATGGTAAATGGGCACCAAAATGCATATTGTATAGAAATACCATACACGTAAAACTTACAGGATACAAAATGAACAAGCTAGCAAATGTCCCCATCTTTTCAATTTCATTCAAGCTTCAGTAAAAACGTTCCATTCAAAAAAATAATGCTTCATCAGCTGAACAACTGATTAACTGTATGTAATTTTCTTTATTATCCAACAATGTTACCATCATTTGAGTTCGTTCAGAACAATCACCTGGGCAAGATTTGCATTCACATAACTGAGACAACCTTGAATCCTCATCCCTAGATTGCATTTCATCGTCAACATCAGATGAACCATTGCAAGTCCTGCACTGCTTCAAGACACCCTTAAGCCTCTTGTACTCAACATGAGAGCAATTCCCCAGAAACCTCTCTGATTCTCCATCTAAGTATTCTGTAAAAGCCTCCCCAAACTTCATCTTCTTAACAATCTAACTAATCACCCTCCAAATCCTTAAAAAAACCAATTATCATCAATCACAACCCATCAAGAGGGGAAAAAAATCCCCAACGTATCAGCGAACCCTCCGTTTGGTTGGTGAGAAACGAGACAAGGACAAACCTGCAAGGTTTTGAATGATTATGCAAACGGTTACCGCAGAGAATTGAAATTACATACAGATAGATCGGATATATATAATCGCAAAGTGACCTCCACCCCCATGAAAAGTGAGTGTGGGAGATGGAAAACCCCAGCGGAGGAGGGAGGGTATGGAGATAGCGGAGCAGAGAGACGGTGGCTAGCGCGGCGGCGACCGGTGGAGTGGTCGTAATGAACAACCACGACAATTGGAGCACCGCGCTTGTTCGTCGCTCTGTTTACTTTTCTCATTCTCTTGTTTGCGTCTCGCGCCTTATTTCAACAAAAAGGAACCGGATTGCTCGCTCGCGCTTTGTGCGCCAATGTAAATAAAAGCCAAAATTGCAAAAGAAATACTAGGAGCGTCCAAAACTAAAATGCACCCATTAATAAAAATATATTTAAATATAACTTTATTTCAAAATATTTTTGAAATGTCTGAATTTTTTAATAGCAAATTGGAAATTTTTTTATTCTTGCACTGTCAGCATCATCAGAAGGAAAAAACACATATATATCAAGATTCCAACTTAAAAAAAACACACATGTACCAAGATTAACTTAATGCCTTTAGCTCTTATTGTAAAATAGCCAAAATAATTTTGATTGTTATTTAAATTTTCTAACGCATATATTTCAACACTTTTTTTTTCATTTTTCTCTCTCTTCTCCTCTCTGCCACTCTACCTCCCTCCCTCCCTCATCCTCTTGTCTCAAACATTTTCATAACAATAATAAACAATTTATTTGATTTTTCTTGATCTTGATGGCAAGTGATTAAGTTCACGAGTTAATAGCAAGAATATTACTCATATTTTGGATAAAATTTTGAAGAGAGAAGCATTTTGAAATTGATGAGTTTTGGGGATTTAAAAGTACAGAGAGATTTCAAATGTTTCAAATAAGTTTTTGATATTATTTGTAAGTATGTAAATGTTGGAGACGGGAGGGAGATAAGGAAAAGATAGGAGAAGGAGAGAGAAAGATAGGAAAATGAAAAAAAAATGTGCTCAATAACATGCATTTGAAAATTTGAATAACAATCAGGAGTATTTTGATCGTTTTGCAATGAAAACTAACGATATTAAGTTAGAATTAAACGGAAATAAGTGAAGTGAGTGTAAAACAAACTCAACTAATCTCTCAAAAATATTTTTAAAACATGTGTAGTTATGTGAGAAAGTCGGATAGTCATGTGTACTTTTTTGAGATTATCCCGACTTTTTATTTAAGTACAATGACAAATTAATATATTATATTATATTATATTATATTTTTGTATTTAACATTATCCAATTAATTTTTTTTATTTGTTTACTACCAATACTTTAAATTTTATTTTGTTATTCAAGTAATTTTCACTGATTTTTGTTGAATGCGAGATTAGTCCATAAGCGTAAATCGAGAATCAAACAAACATTTATATATAGTAGAAACATGTAAATTGCATGATACAAATAGATTCAAAATAATACTTTCACTCTGATTGATACCATACAATACTACAAAAATCATAAATTAAATATTACTAGACCTGAAATCAGTATGGGGAGGGTTGATGGAGACGAAACGGTTTATGTTGATGCAGCTATATCAATACTGCATTTGACGATATATTTTTATCACATTGGAGGTTTATTCTACCCTTTAGCGTAGTATTTTATTAATTCTAGCGCTATATTTGTCTTTACGGTATTTTGAGTGCGCGCGTGCATGTTTAGATCAGAAATGGGCAGAAAAGAGACTTATGGAGTGCATGACAGACTTGAGTAGCATATCACGACCGTGATATCTCCAAGCCCCTACTCCATGACACGGGCAAGCATAGAGTAAAGGACCAACATCGGAAGACATGTCGCGGCATGCATGTCACAGACGTGATATGCCAGAAGAAAGAGCCCGTGACATTCTCCCTCGCACCAGAAAAAAGGCAGTTTCACAAACCATGTCACGGCCATACATACTAGACCGTGATATGTTGCGATTCTACCCTACTTAAAAGACGTTTCCCGCTCTTTTAGGGCATCGAACTTTTGAGAAAGTTAGTCATAAAGGTGCGATTTGGAGAGTAGAAGATGGCTACACAACTTCGAGAGGAGTTTGAGTATTCGTTGGAGACGATCTTTTCGCACTAGGATTGAGAGTATCAAAGTCCAAGACTCAAATCGAGGAAAATCAACCGATTGGCGAGATTCCACCCATTCGAGTTATAGGGTTTCATCGTTCTATCTTTTTTCTTATATTTTATTATTTTATTTAAATATTCATGGATTGTAGCTCCATGGTTGTAGGCTAAAACCACTTAATCATTAGTGCTAGGATTTTAATTTATGTTTTTGACATGGAATGATTTACATATTGAACTTTTATGCATGAATGATTGTGGATATTATTTTATAAGTAATTGTATGTTGTTGACGAACGATGTATAATTAATCTGTGGTTATGATTATGAGTTCGAGGGGATTAGTGGATAACTGATAAGTAGATTCACATGGGAGTTCAACTCTTCGGAATCCTTATCTTGTGATTGGTGATCTACCAGCAAAGTCGGGGTGTGCTCTAGTCTGAGAGGATAGTAGACACATCGAATTTAGGTTGATTCCAATACCGAGATCTGGAGTCGGTATTTATGCGGGCATACGATATTATTAAATTGTATGATTGTTTAATCTATATTCATTAAATGTTAATTCACATGTTTCCTAGCATCCATGGTGTCTTTCTCTAATTGATTTAATATCAAATTCGTGTTTACTTTATATTGTTAGATTTATTACATCATTACTTAAACAACCTCCATGTAATTAAGTATTTTAATTTCACGTAGATAGTATAAACTGAGTGAATTATTGATCCTTATTTGGTTCTTGTGGATTCGACCATGTATTTATCATGCTTATTACTTGTAACGACCGTGTGCACTTACGCGTATTCGTGAGCCCGTGGACCACTGTTTACTCTACGGGCTTAACAGTCGAGACATTGTAGGCCGCTTTCCTTAAGTCATTTATTGTCCCGTACGGAAAATAGGTCTCCTAGGATACAATGATAGACGTAGGCAAACTATAATCGTGTGGATAGAGAGAGACGAATTTGACAAAGTGACGACGACTAAGGTTTTTCGAGATGTGTTGACTCTGGACGTAGGTTTTGGACTTTGTAGCGAAGAGGGTGATGAACCCTAAAAAGAAGAAGAATGAAACAACTTATCAATTCATTCTTTTGAGGAAGTAGTTATCTTCCATAACTAATTTCTAAATAAATGGAAATTAATTATTAATTACTTGTCCATATTTTTACCTTTTGATTTACAAATAAATTCAAACTTTTGTTGGGTAATAGTTAATATTTTTACCTTTTGATTTACAAATAAATTCAAACTTTTGTTGGGTAATAGTTATAGACTTAATCGAATGTGGTGGGTTTTGAAATACAATTTCTCATTCACCCTTCACATGTCTTGAGTTTACGATACACTGATAGAAAGATCTCATTATATGGAATAATGTAAACGTATTTCACGTTATTCTATGTTGAGTCTAAACGTTTCGACATCGAAGATCACGCTGACACCTTTATTAACTTAGTCATTTGTGATTTTTTTTACAATTTTAACATAAATTTGATGTAAATGACAAAAATATCCTCCCATGTTAGATTTAACTATTGTTACTCTATTTGTCCAAAAGCTCATATGCGTTTTTTCCATTGAGGATGGAGGGCGTGTTGCGTCTGTTCGAGAGAACAAAAGTTCATCGTTGGACCAACTCAATCTAATCGCTGGAGAAGAAATAATTTTTTAATTATCCTTGTCGTTTTCTTGCGTTAAGAGAGGGCAAGTGAGAACATTTTTCAGTGTTGAAAGGGATGGTAAGTGCATACAAACAAGCAAAAAGTAGAGAATTGCAAGGACTGTTAAAAACCATCCGTTTATTGTTCCGGCGATACAATTACAACCGCAATTAATGATGAATAATGAATAACAGGAGCTGATGTACATTCCTTTCCACAGTTCACATTCCAATTACTGTGCTGTAAGTGCCATACACTGCAAAAACCAAACCACAAGACAGAATGCAAATATCCAATGCTTTTTCCCAGAAACCCATCGTCGACCAGAACATCGTCAGGTGAAAACTCGATGGCAGAACGAAAGAGAGAAGTGCACATACGGAACTTCCCACAACCGAAGCAAACACCCCGAAACCAGGGATGAACGAGGCCACAAAGGCCATCCAGATCACCAAAATCATGCGACTTGTATATATTCCAAGCTTTCCTATCACTGAACTATCATCATCACGGAATATCTTTCGTAAGCATGTGTTTTGCTTTAACTTCCCTTCCACAATCTCGTTAATCGGGTGAAGCATGACTGGGAGCGTGAACGCCAGCCCCAAGCACAAGCCAATCTGTCCCGAGAATTAAAAGTGATGGCATCGGTCAGCATGAGACAAATATAAAGGAAACTACAAATACGAACATGCTTCCTAAAATAAGCTCAGAAAGCGCCACACAAATATTCTCATATTCTCAAAGTGTAACCTTATAGTTATATCCACCAGCTCTACTAGATTGTTTACGCATGAAGTTAACTCACACAAGGGCGGGGGAGCCCATCCCTAAATAACTTATCCTTAATATTTAAGAAAATGTGAAAGTGGACCCTTATTTTGGGAAGAAAAGAAAGAGTAAATAACTAGTTTGATTATTGCAATCCTAGAAGTTGGACAAATATAGAAAGTGACGGATTCAAATGTTTTCACCTTTGACCTTTTAAGATTTAGCTGGTATTAAGATCGCCGATCTTTTCGTTTATATATTGGGAAGTAACATATGATCAAGTAAACATTCCATGCAAAAACTTTTCCCAAATTTTTACATTTTCTTTAAACTCTTCCAAGATCCAGGTGAAGCCTCGACTTGCACATGGCGACTATTTAAAATTAATAGCCTCTATCTGTCCTATGTATTTGGCTATGTGTATCAAATTTCTGATACTATATTCTTCCTGATAAAATAATTTTAACTATGTGTGACCCACGCAGCATAAAATAAACAGATATGAGACAAAGTACACAACTATGCATTATGAGGGAAAAAACAAACAAGTAAATCATTTGACGACAAGGCATCCGAAAAACAGTGAGAAACTAGCAAAGTCTATCATCAACCAATTGCATACACATTTAATGTTCAATATTGAAGAGTAACGATTGAATACCTGAACGGCCATGGATGACCAACTATGTGGGAGATTGAGAGTAATGATGTCTCGGGTTTCATCGCCATAAGCCATATAGCCACAGAGACCGAACAGGACATACACAAATGTAATTCCCACAAACGCCTGGCCCAACAACCACCTAAACTTAGTCCTGTCCTTCATCGAGGACTCCAACGAAAGTGTCATCCCGAACCCCTCGAAGCAAAACACAGCCATTCCCGCGGCAAAGGGCAAGCCCGCAATGTTGGGGGTGATGACATTCCTGTCAAATATCGAGAACTGTCCACCGACTACTTGCTGCACATCTTCCTTCACCACGATCCCCATTGCCAGGACATTGCAGATATCGGCAAAGACGCTGACCGGGGCTAGAGCCGAGAGTGAACCAATCCATGACAGACCAATCTCAAATGGGACCAACATGGATATGTATGATGTGGAGGTGAGACCCAATATGGCACTGAAGGTTGAAGTAAGGTTTTGCCCAATGAAGACTAGATACGACACAAACGCTGAACACTGGGACATGAAAACAAGAAGCTCGGTCAAGTAACGACCGGTCGTCCCCAAACACCTGAACCCTAAATCGCCATAACTGCTCATCTCCGTCGATTTCTTGTCTTTTCCTTCCGTTTCCATTTTCTCTCTGCAATGAACCTGCTCAAACAGACCAGACCCATTCACCTAAAAATTCGAAATCAAAATAAAAAATTGGAAAGTGCCCAATTCAAATCCACCATCCAATTTCAAAACACCACTAAAATTGAACTCGTGCGTGCAGTGAATCGAAAATAGAAAAAAGAGGGAAAAACCGACGAGGAGGAGCATGCAGTAGTAGGTGACGATCCCGGCGACGGAGACGCCGACGATCCCGGCGAACCAGCCGGCGACACGGAAGGCGAAGGGGAGACCCAGAACGCCGGTGCCGACGATGGAGACGATGATGTTGCCCAGGGTCTGAAGCCTCGAGGCGGTGCCTCCGCCGGAACGCGACGGCTCGAGAAGCGGAGCCGACATTCGGGTTTTGGTTTCGGCAGGTGCGAGTCCCATTCGCGAGTCCCAAATCAAATAAACCTCGCCCACAGGCTCGCCGGAGCTCACGAGTTTATGCGAAATTGTGTCGCCAAGGAGATTGTGATTGTCAGTGTCTGTGATTGACGATGGCTTGGAATTGACAGGTCTGCTCTCTGCTTATAAAGTTGATACGTTATTGGCTTGTGTTTATCATTATTCAAAACTTCAATTTTTTGATACCATGTATTTAAATTAATTAATTAAATATATAAAAAAATTTGGATGAATAAGTTGAATTTTCGTTTATCCTTCCAATGTAAACACTAAACACTAAATTCGCAGTACTTATAATTTGTTTATGCAAATTTGCTGATTTTTTCTACCTTGTGTGCATTCTCTGTTTTTCTAGAAATTTAATAGGTAATATTGATTTGCTTCCTCATAATATTATTTTAAGAAAATAAATAATGTATTACTTGAACATTAAAATTTAAACAAAAACATGGAACTAAACAAAGAAGTTTCACCAATTCATAAGGAAAGTTTGCAAACTCCAAGTTAAAAAAAACTTACAATTTATTCCCCAATATTAACCGCCATGATTATTTATTTGGAAGATTAACAACCGAGTGTTTACATGATACACATGACACTAAATTAGAAAAAGTAGTTGAAGGTTATTTAGAATTGAAAACGTATGTTTATTTTTGTATTCTTTTAAAATTATTCATGAGCGTATGATTGAAGTTCAAAATTCTATCTTCATTTTATTTATAGACGTTATCAATCTCTCAAATTATTATCATCTCTTTGAAATATGCGTTATACTCCTCTCTCTCTTTCATAAATTGTCGTTATTGAAGCAATTCTTACTCTCAGTTCCTCCCTCGTCGAAGATTTAATCTAAATTGATGTATGTTTTAAATTTTCATTTACATATATGATTTACTTTGTCATGTGAAATTAGAAGAAATATATTTAATTTTTTTTTCAGGGTGTACATTCAATACACTACAATACAATCCGACCAAATTCATTGTTTGTTTTCCAAAACGAAAAAAATTAGATAATTTGACAAATGATAAAAGTTATTACATAATTGATAAAATTAGCTCTGAACTTGATAAAAATTGAAAAAAAATTACTTCCCTTATCACCATTAACATTCTGTATATGTGGTGGAGGTTTCTTAATGAGACCAGAACCAAATAACGCATTATAAATTTTCATATTTTCTTTGCGCTTTAACAGCGTGGATGTCTACCCAACAAGTGATGGTATAGTTCGTTTCACTAACCTCTTCTCACGCTCGACCCGATTAACATAAAAGAATTGTATAAGATGAATAAAATACAAGATAAATGTCACACTAAATAAATTAACTAATAATAATATGAAAATATGGATAATTTTTTTAAAAAAAAGCTACAGTATAATAGGAAAACCTGAATGATTAATAATAAACATAAACCAGGATTTGCTTGATCAATTGTTAAACACTTGAGCTTGTATCTAAAAAAACTGGATTCGAGTCTCGTTGCAGTATCGATCTTACCTTTATTCTCTCCCAACTAAGGATGATAAAAAAAATCCGAACTCCATGGATAATCAAAGCACACGCTCTGATCGGAACTGAGAAATTTTATTTTGATTTACTTAATTTGTTGTTTGGTGAATGAGTTGTTTGTGAACTTTGTTTTTGAATTATTGGTGAATTGATTTTAAAAAAATTGTAATTGTTGAATTTTTTAATATTAATTACTTTCAGATCGGATTTTGGGTTTTGAGGAACATGTGTTACGGCCTAGGCACATACGATCAGGAAATATGGCCGCACATACGATTGTTATTATGACTTGTTCGAGTTCTGGTTATGAGTTTGAGAGTGGTTATTTCTCGCAATTTTTCAATCATTTAATGTGTAATGACTTGACTTAAAAATGTCAGACAAGTCTTTCTTTCAAAAACATGTACTCATGTACAAGTAAAATAAGGGTCACTCCAATAATTTCACTTACAATAGAAAACTCGTGAAATCAAATCTTGCTAAAAAAAAGATGAGAACTTTTTTTCGAGGAACTCAGACAAGGTTATGGATATCGGATCGCGGGATATATCGGTCAGCTGACAAAAATAGAGATTTGACAAATTCGGGAAGATCGCGAGAAGATAGCGGCAAAACGCGTTTGTAACATTAATTAATTAAATATATATAAAATCATATATATTATTTATTAAAGACAAAATGAATAATATTTAGTCATTTTTAATATCAAACTTGTCAACAGTCTCAAAGTTAAAAAAAATGAGTGAATGGGGGATTTGGCTATTTGTTGTTGTTTATTAACCTAAATTTCAAACCGGAATTAATTAGGTGGATCGAATAAGACCGGATTAGATCGGACAAAACCAGAATTAATTGATTTAAATTGAAATAGATCAAAATTAATTGATTTGGACCGGATTAGACCGAAATTAATTTGAATTTTGCTAGGTTAACTGGTTTGACCGATATTTTCTCTGATATCGCCCGTTTCGTCTCGAAAAACTTGAAAAACCGATATATCTCGTCGATATATCAGCTGGTATCAAGGATATCCATAACACTCAACTCAAATAAATATAATATAATTAGTTAAAAAGAAGCAGAGGTGGAAATTGGAATACTGTACTTGACTTGTATTTACTGGATCACTTGAGACACGTGATCGATTCAATCTGGTTCTGAAACTGAATCCATTTTCGTTTGGTTTTGGATTTATCTTTAACCGTCGATCAGCAATCACCGTTTCGATACTATTCGCTGTCGTTTCGTCTTCTTCCTCTCTCGATCCCCTCCGGTGTCTCGTACCCGATTCAGTCAAATTCGTTCCAGGTAAGTCTTCAATTCCAATCAATCCATTGCCAATTTCAATCCCTTTTCAGATTAGATCGACCCAATTCATGTTGATGAATTCTTTGCTTCAATTTGATTGGATTCGAGAAATTTTCGCTTAGGTCTTATCTGACTGCGATTTCCTGTTAATTCTGTTATAGATTTACGAGTAATTGATTGGGTTTTCGATACTAGTCTAGATACTTCTGATCTGAGATTTTCATCATTTGGCATATGGATTAGCTTAGGGAGGTGGTTGCAAGTGTACTTCGTCGATTGAATGTATTTGAGATATGATGCTCAAGAATTAGTGTTTGGAAGTAGCTGGATTGATAAATTATTTGTTGTTTTCACTGATTTTTTGGTGTGAAACTAGCTTGGTTAATTTTAATGGAGTATATCTGGCAATCTGAGCTGCCTGTATATTGTTATTTTAGCTTGGTAGAATTGATCTGTTGGACTTCAGGGTCAGGGCAATGTTCAAGGATTAGTGTTTGGAAGTAGGTGGATTGATAAATTGGTCGTTATTTTTATTGAATTTTTGTCGTCAGACTAGTTTGGTTAGTTGTAATGGAGTATATTTGACGATTGGAGCTGACCGTCTATTGGTATTTTAGTTCGGTAGAATTGATCTGTTCGCCTTCGCGTCCGGGGCAGTGTTTTTTTAACCTCAAAGAGCCAGCTGATTAACTCTAGGGAACCCATTTGTTTTTCGGTACACGGAAGTTATCATCTATGAAGGTTAACGGTACTCTGTTTAAATTGGAGCCATTTATTTGAAATGTGGTGCCAGATTATAGCTAATTGTATGGATCAGAATTTGTTTTTTTTTACTCAGCAATTGGAGATATTATTGATGAAACCAGAAAAAGGTCCCAAGGAGGGAACAAAAACTAGCCAAATACATCAATTACATCATAGGAGAAGTTTCAGCAAGTAAATTGCAACAGAAACTAAGAAGAGAAAACAAGAAAAATTACAAAGAGCAGAAACTAGAAATAATCAAGACAAAAGATTTCACCCAAAGATGATAGAGGTCAATCTCTTGAGGTGAGATGGGCCTTCTCCCTAGCTTCAAAAGCTTGGATAAGAATTTGTGACTGTGGAAGTTGTGAGGTTTGGGACAATTTTACGGGTTTGCCTTTCTGTGGAAGTCCATATTGTACAGAATCTGTAAGGTTGAGCTCAATGGCTCGAGTATATGTCTCATATGCCATTCTAATTTTGTATGTGATACGTGCTTCCTTTGCCCATCTACATACTATTGTGGTCATATCCGAGAATCGCGAGTTCTATGAAGCAGACTACAATCCGCTACCTTACCTATAAGCTAACTAGTGGAAGTACATCTCAGCCAGATATCCCTTTTATTTGGTTCTGTGATTGGGGTTTTGCTCTTTTTATGGGTGTGAATAGCATATATTACATGAATTTCAATTTTAGTTGGGCACGTAATCTCTAATAAGTCACATTACAGAGTGATTTTTATCTAACATTTTAGATTTTCAAAGGACAGAGACGTGGGCAGCCTCGTAGTATGCTTGTTGTCAAAATTATTCCCTTTTGCGAGTATAAACACACATAGTGCTTTGCAGGCTCATAGACCCTGTTAGTCTTCTATATTGATTGACCGTTTAAAAGAGGGCCGAGCTGTGTATGTATGAAATTAAATACACCCTTGCAGTCTGCTTGTCACTCAACTTGCTTTTCGATATGTGCAATTTGTTGTAATCGTTTAAAAGAGAGCCGCATGCTTGTGTGTTTTCTGGTTAGCAAGTGTCTGTTGGTATTGTTGATCTTATTACTTGAGAATAGATAAAGATTTGATATTTCAATGCATATCGAGCAGGTATAGGACTGATGGTCAAAACAAAGAAGACACAGGTGGCG
Source organism: Geranium brycei (assembly GCA_036897365.1). Classification (NCBI taxonomy): domain Eukaryota; kingdom Viridiplantae; phylum Streptophyta; class Magnoliopsida; order Geraniales; family Geraniaceae; genus Geranium; species Geranium brycei. Next base: position 8,696 of record JAYMTP010001388.1, on the reverse strand, counting down.
GGGAAACGCGTTACTAATGGCAGACTCGCTGACTCCTTAAAAACTAAAGCCGAAGTTGACATGCTTGGGGAAGATGGTTGGGTGATAGTTAAAAAACAGAAAGTCAATATTTTTGTGCCGCCTCTGCGAACTGTGAAAAACTCCATTTCATCAAGCCCAGGACGAACCCAGCCACAAGAACTACCCCAGAAAATAGCAAACGAGCCATCACAGTTTCCAATAGAGACGGATGCTCAAATTCCCGAACAAGAGAAGTCACCGTCCCTAGCTTCTAAAAAGAACGTTGAAATTGCTACACCAATTACTCCCGAACACATTCCAGTGTTTATCAGACAACCAATACCAGAATCCAGAGTGGAACCAGAAAATCTGGATCGAACTGGCACTTCAAAGACAGGCAAGCTAATTGGAGTATCAAACACAAACACCCCTAAAGCTATCCGGCGGCCAAGGGCCCTACACTGTCCAGATCGCTTCCTTGGCGGGGGAATGCTACTGAATCAAAGAATGAGGGCATCAAACATTGAGAGGAAGCTTCAGAGAGCCGGTGGATTGAGCAAATGGCTAGCTTCACTGGGTTTGGGACAGTTTGTGAGGCTTTTTCATGGCAGGAGTCTGAGCAAGTTCCAGCTGGTGAATCTAACCATGAAGAAGCTCAAGGATATGGGCGCGGACAAAGTCGGGCCGCGGAGAAAGCTGATGCATGCTATTGACTGCATATGCGAGCCGTATTGCTTTGAGGCCTTCAAAAATGGCTGCTAGATTATTGTAGATTGCATATTGAAGAGAGAGAGAGAGAGATTGGATCATTAGCATTTTCTCCATTTGTTTTTACACTGGTCATAAAATGTAACGTTGAGTAAATATGTAATGTTGGATGTATAATAATCTGAGGAGATTTGTGATTGTGAGTCTTTCTTGATATGAGGATTGCAGGAAATGCTTAAAACTATTCATGTTCAGCTGAAGTATATCTGTAGTACTGTGAAAATGTGAAATGATGAAAGAGTTAATATGTATTTTGAACGAGTTGTTCGAGTTCGCGCTCGTTATAATCTCGTTCTAGCCTTAGGGCAGACTGTTTATGAGCTTAACCCATCAACGCTCGGCAAGTTTGCAAGCTGTCTCGTTTAAAATTTAATTAATTATATATTTTTTATTTAAGGAGAAATTCCTGATCACTACCATGTACTATGCAACTTTTACATGTCACTATTCTCTACTTTTTTTTGCACGTCACCACTGTAAAGTTTCAGTTAGTTGCACCGTCTATCACAGAGTTAAGTTTGATGTAAAATGTCCATAATGCCCCTCTGTTAAAAAAATTAAAAAAATATATATCTTTTGAACTCAAACTACAACCCCATGGTGCAAGTGTTTTCTTGTGAATGTGTTTTTATATGTTATTAATAATTACTTTTTCATCAAATTGTGCATATGGAGATGTAAACAAGTTTGAGTCTTTTTTTTTTGAATAATTATTGTGATTGAATTCTCTTTTTCAGGAATTAAGTGAATGAAGATTCCGTTCTTTTATCGGCTATTATATAGTTGAAGAGGAAAATGACTCCTTAATGTGATATATGGATGACTGTTTTGACGGTTAGTTGTCTCTTGCTTCTCCTTCCTTCAATGCATTGTCTCTTGCTTACTGAATACAAATTATCCCACTGATAGGTACCAAGCTTCACCAAAATCTTTTAATTCCAATCACCAAAAGTTTCAAACATTAGTCATTTGAGTCTTTTCTTTTATTTATTTATTTTCAGTGACCACTTAATTATAAACAGAAACTGAACCATAGCTATGATGTTCATGGATGGTCTCATACATGCCTCCATGTTGAATAAATAAATAAAGGACATTTATGTTTCAAGCACACTTGCGAGTTTCAATTTGCATTCAATAAATTTCAATTTTATGTTCATTTATAAATGCTTAATTCTAAACAATTATTATATGGTATATTAAGATAATTTTGAAATTTAATGTTGATAACCGTGTCTCCCACTCAATGTTCATTCAAAATAAAAATTAATTTCCTTAAAATTAAAAATCAAGATTTTTATAAAATATTTTGAGTTTAGTCTTCGTTGAATTTTGCAAATTCTTAAAATTTATATGTTTGTGAGTTTTGATAAAAGACATAGCATGGGGTATTCTTTACCTTCGAAATTGATGCGTGACACTATTTAATAGTTAATATTAATATTAATTGTTTTGAAATAAGGGCAACTTATCACCAGCACAAATAATATTCTCAGTATAAGTCAGATATTTCAAGAGTTAATAAGGGCAGCAGAGAGTCAAGCACCAAGGTTGCTTAGCTTTTAATTTCTGAATAAATAGGTAAATAAGATAGGTATTTAGGAATAGTTATGGGTAAATCCACAATTAATGATAACTACCCATGCTTATTATTAAACGTTCAAAATTAATATTTATAACCGACATAAATATTATTTAAGTCTAATAATGATTACTCATGATTATATTTATTACCAATACAAATAATTTTTCTAATATAAAGTAGATATTTCGAGAGTTAATAGAGTCTTCCCCAGAGATACCACTCTTATCGCGTTGGCCTTATTCTCCGGTACCCCTCCAAAAATCGATTTCGAACACTATTCTACTCGGTCACTGTCGCACTCGGAGAAGGTTATGCAATTTTTAACTTGATTTATGTATTGAATATTAGTTTTCAATGAATTTCTGTTTTATTTTGTGATTTTTTTTTGTTTTCTCTAATTTTTTAAAATTTTGTATGTGAATCAGTTTTAATTATTTTATAACATATTACAAGTACTATCGCTCATCGTGCGGTGCTACATTTAGTAATTAATAAAGTGCATTTTTGATCATGTTCTTGGAATCATGTATTTTTTATGTATGATCGGATTGAAATTTTTTTTAAATAATCACATCCAAAATGGTTTTAATGTTAAGAGGGAAACACTACTTGTTATCATTCCTAATCAGGATTGTTAACATTGAGAAATATATTGTATGTTTATAGTGTGCCAACTTTCTTTACTAATTAGGGAACATGGATGACAAAAAATGCGAATTTGATAAGTACAGATGATCTATTCCCGCTCCATCTATAGCCGTTTTTTTTGTTTTAAAGATTTGAGGCATACACTTTCTCAGAGAGGTCATGGGTTGGAACATTTCTAAATTTTAATTAATAAAAAAACTATAAATCTTATTTAAACTTTTAATATAATAACAATGTCCAAGTAATATTCCTTTTGATTTTTCTTAAAAATAACATTTTGAGGAAGAAAATCAGTATTACCTACTACATATCCAGAAAACAGAGAACACCACCCCAACAATTAGTCTTCACATGAAAAGAATAAACAAAAAAATTTAACCGATTCATTCAAAATAACACAATATACATGGTACCAAAAAAACTGAAGTCGAATTGTATTATTGAGTCTTTGGATCACAAGCTGTCAACTTTATAAGCATCACGCGCACACACACCTCTCTATTCCAAGCCATCGTCACAATCTCCTTGGCGCCAAAACCAAAACCCGAAATGTCATCTCCGCTCCTCGAGCCGTCGCGTTCCGGCGGAGGCACCGCCTCCAGCCTTCAGACTCTGGGCAACATCATCGTCTCCATTGTCGGAACCGGCGTTCTTGGTCTCCCCTTCGCTTTCCGTGTCGCCGGCTGGTTCGCCGGAATCGTCGGCGTCTCCGTCGCCGGGATCGTCACCTACTACTGCATGCTCCTCCTTGTCGGTTCTTCTTTCCCTCTTTTTTTCAATTTTCGATTCAGTGCACGCACGAGTTCGATTTTAGCGGTATTTTGAAATTGAATGGTAGATTTGAATTGGGCAGTTTCCAATTTTGGAGTTTGATTTCGGATTTTTTTGGTGAATCTGTTTGGGCAGGTTCAGTCCAGAGAAAAAATGGAAAATGAAGGAAAAGACGAGAAATCGACGGAGATGAGCAGTTATGGCGATTTAGGGTTCAGGTGTTTGGGGACGACCGGTCGTTATTTGACCGAGCTTCTCGTTTTCATGTCCCAGTGTTTAGCGTTTGTGTCGTATCTGGTCTTCATTGGGCAAAACCTTACTTCAACCTTCAGTGCCATATTGGGTCTCAACTCAGCATCATACATTTTCATGTTAGTCCCATTTGAGATTGGTCTGTCGTGGATTGGTTCGCTCTCGGCTTTAGCTCCAGTGAGTGTGTTTGCTGATATCTGCAATGTCCTGGCGATGGGGATCGTGGTGAAGGAAGATGTGCAGCAAGCGATCGGTGGGCAGTTCTCGATATGGGACAGGAATGCTATTACCCCCAACATTGCAGGCTTGCCCTTTGCCGCGGGAATGGCGTTGTTTTGCTTCGAGGGGTTTGGGATGACACTTTCGTTGGAGTCCTCGATGAAGGATAGGACTAAGTTTAGGTGGCTGTTGGGCCAGGCGTTTTTAGGGATCACATCTGTGTATGTCCTGTTCGGTTTATGTGGTTATATGGCGTATGGCGATGAAACCCGAGACATCATTACGCTCAATCTTCCGCATAGTTGGTCTTCCATGGCGGTTCAGGTAATTGATCGTCTACTCTTCAATATTGAACATTAAATGTGTATGCAGTTGGTTGATGATAGACTCTGCTAGTTTCTCAATGTTTTTCACTGCCTAATGCATAGTTGTCTACAAAGATCAGCGGTCTTGATACTAGTTAAACCTTACAAGGTGAAAGGTGAAAACATGTGAATCTGTCACTTTCTATATCTGTCCAACTTCGAGGAACAATCAAACTAATTATTTACTCTCTTTTTTTCAAAATAAGTGCCCGCTTTCCCATTTTTGTAAATAATAAGGATAAGTTGTTTAGTGATGGACGTTCGCTGTCCTTGTGTTGTGTGAGTCAACTTATCGGTGGGATATTGCGGGCTCTTCAAGCATAAGCAATCTACATGAAAGTTCACACTTATTTTGAAATGACACGAGTATTAAGCAATACTATGTAGAGCTGGTGGCTATAACTATAAAGTTACATTTTGATATAATTCATAAATATGTAGTTCCCTGCATATTTTTATCCGGCTAACTCTTGCTGATACTTTTAACTGTCGACAGATTGGGCTGTGCTTGGGGCTGGCGTTCACACTCCCAGTCATGCTTCACCCAATTAACGAGATTGTGGAAGGAAAGTTGAAGCAAAACAAATTGTTAAAAAAGCTATTCCACGGTGATGATAGTTCAATGATAGGAAAGCTTGGAATGTATGCAAGTCGCTTGATTTTGGTGATCGCGATGGCGTTTGTAGCCTCATTCATCCCTGGTTTTGGTGTTTTTGCATCGGTTGTGGGCACTACAGTATGTGCACTTCTTACTTTTGTTCTGCCAGCGAGTTATCACCTGACACTGTTCTGGTCAACGATGCGTTTCTGGGAAAAATCATTGGACATTTGCATCCTGTGTTGTGGATTGGTTTTTGCAGTGTATGGGACTTGCAGCGTAATGATTGGAATGTGAAGGATTGTATACCAACTCATATTAATCATTATTCATTACAGTTGTGATTATGTATCCAGAAATCTGCAGTTTCCTTTTAATTATATCTGCGGATTAATAAGAAGTGATTATTAATGGTCATTGCAATTATTTTATTTGCTTGTTTGTGCAGTTGAATCAATAGCTAACCACCCCCTCAATAATGAAACATGTTCCTCGCCCGCAAAAGTTGGGACGATAATGAAGTTTGTGAAGTAATGGAGATCTCATGTAATAGCGTGACATTGTGTATTTTAACTCCTGTTGACAATCTTATTATTTAAATTATTTTTCATATATATACATAGAATTACATTCCAGTGCAAATCCCCTACATGTCCATACACGTTCGAAACTTCCATCCAGTCGTTCGTTTTTGCGAGATTAAAACAGCGCCCGACATGTGGCATGCGCGCACTTAAGTGAGGGGCAATTCCGTATTTTTGCGCAACAGAGCGTTCTGTTCAGTTTTCTCGTTCGGAGTGTGATGTCAACAGTGGGGGTGTAATGTCAACAGTAGAGTCTAATGTTCAACATTGTGAGTGTAATGTTCAACACTGGGAGTAGAATTCTAGTGTTGAACATTCTACTCCCATGTTGAACATTACACTCTCAATGTTATACATTACACTCCCAATGTTGAACATTATACTCACACTGTTGAACATCTCACTCCCAATGTTGAATATTATACTCTCAATATTGGACATTACACTCACAATGTTGAACATTACACTCCACTGTTAAGATTACACTCCCACAGTTGACATTACACTCCCAAAGAGAAAGCTGAACAGTACGCTATGTTGCGCAAAAATACAGAATTGTCCCTCACTTAAGTGCACAGTGCGCGACATTACACTCTCAATGTTGAACATTACACTTCCACGTCGTCGCGCACTGTTTTAATCCGCGCTAGATGAGCGGCTCACACGTGTTCGTTATGTTCGGACATGTAGAAGATTTGTAGTGGAGTGTTCCCCTATGTACACACACACACATATATATATAGCAAAACACATGATTATATATACCTATATAGCAAAACCCGAATGCTTAGCTGTTTTAATCTCGCAAAACACATGCTTATATATATATTATCTAATACTTATTCATGTGGTTGGAGCCTGAGACATGTCTTTTTGATAGAAGAATGTTGGGTTGTTTCAAAGAATCACATGCTTAGATTTGTATATCTTATTGGAGGACAGATACAGAACTCATCATGAAGATGATATGCTGCTTAATCAAGGTTAAAGAGATACACAATTTGTTTTTAGAGAAGTTAGTTATCTTCTTTGTAGTTGTATTGATATTTGTTGTAGACAAAAACATTTTAATGGTGTTTGTAGTTCAAGAGAATACATAAATTTACAATGAAATAAATTTCCATTGATTTGAATGTACATTTGAATTTAATCTAACAGATTCAAATTCGAAATGCATTTGAACATGCATTTGAAGTTTTAATTCTATGCATTTTGCTTCACTTGGCATGCATTTGAATGTGCATTTGAGGAGTAAAGTTCATATAATTTGTACAAAAATGTAATGTTCACAACACATTTTGGTCATTAATAAAATAAAAAAAGAGTTTACAACACCTAACTATACCACTTTAGTATCATAACTATATTTTTTTTTTTTAGCACCCTAACTACCAGCTTAGATAACAAACCCCTAAAATACATCTGGTTAAAAATAAACAAAAACAATTATAAAATTATAAAAAAGAAAACCAAATCTGGACAACACTCTACAGATCTTTCATACTCTTATTTTTTTTCAATCATTTTTATTTTTTTCAACTAGGGATAGTTTAAATATTTTAAAGGTAGGTTGTCCCAACCGAATAGTAAAGGTACTAAAAAATAATTATAATACTATAGTTAGGTGTAATAAATTTTTATTATATACATTTTTTTGAATTTGGCTTGTATTTGAACGTGCAGGTGCTCAAAATTTGTCACGAGACCACCTCCAAGACTTCACATTTCTGAGCATTAGCACTAAGAGATGAAAATTATAAAAAAGGTACCACCAACAGAAATTAATCTTCCCCGTAACAACCAGCAGCACTAATAAACAAAAACAGTATCACCAATACACATAAAACAATACTGCAAATACACAAAACCAATACTGACAATAGACAAAATTAATAGTACCAAAAAAAGCAGCAACACTAATCCTGCCATTTGACATAAATTCCACAAAAGCTTGTGACTGGTTAAAAAAGTCAATAATTGGACCGTGGAAAGGGAATCTGATTCCGTTGTCCATCGCATGTCTATATCTTCTGCACATGTTCATAACCTTTCCTTCAATTTCAACACACAATTCTCTTCCGTATGACACATGCGGAATCTAGATTCAATATTTGGTAACAAATTCGTAAGAGGTTGAATAAAGACCTACAAACAATGATTAAATTGTTAAGCACGTCAAACTCAATTAGTATAACATACAGTGAATGAAAACTGAAATTGTAAATAGATTTTACCTTCTATTTATCAGACATAAACACTCAACATTTTTCACGGTCGTCTAAGTATTGATTGAAAAATTCATCCAAGAACCAATGCCAAGTCTTGTTCTATTGTTCAACCACTGCAAACGTCAATTGGAACATTTGATCATTCGAATCCCATCCGACAGCCGCCAATAGTTGTTCGCCATATCGACCTTTTAGATGGAAACCATTGATGCCAACTAATAGTCTACACCCTGCCAAGAATCTCTCTCTCTGTGCAGTATAGCTTATATATATATTCCTTTCAAACCTTGTCTCCCTTGTTGTATCATAACAAAATAAAATAAAATTCGATTATGTTTGATTGAGTGAGAACCCGATAAAATCAAATCATCGAGAACAAATTTATAAAACTCGATTTTAACGAATTTTGGAGAAGAATTTGAGAGCTTTAAAACATCGATAAAATTAAACAATAACAAAATTATCTCTTATATATATTAGACTCTTTAATAATATTATTTAGGTTTTTGTATTATTGTTAAGCCTTATTGTATTTCAAACAACATTATTAGGAAAGAGAGATAATCTTGTTATTGTTTAATGTTATTTTTTAAAATGACAATAATGCTTTAAACATTAGTTTATGTTTAGTTTCAATTAAGATTTAGATATCATTTACCATTAGAGTTTATGTAAATT
>JAYMTP010001387.1:0-24366 GCA_036897365.1 Geranium brycei | reverse complement strand
AGTTTATGTATACATATCAGAATTTAAGGGGGGGCACATCCAAATTTCGGAAAAAAAATTTACGAATTTTTTTTCTGAATTCTCGGGCCAAGGGGGGCGGGGCCCCCCCCTCCCCCCCTTAGATCCGCCACTGTACATAGTAGAGGGTAACGATTAGGAATTTTTCCTTTGTTTTAGACCTCAAGAACCATTGAGACGACCCTGAATTAATAGATTTGACAATTTTTATATGTTCATCGACATAAGACATGTAATAATAATCATGTATAAATACAAAATTAATATACAAACAAACAAAAATATATTAAAATCTAAATGAATACCCTCAGATGAGAATTTGCTAGTCTATTTAGGAAATCCGATTATAATATTTGCTACTCTAAAATGAGAATTTGCTAGACAATAGAGGATAAGTCTATTTAAGAAATCCGACTATAATATTAAGATTTCAATTCAATTTTAATAAATAATTAATTAATTGAAGACATAATGTGTACATCAAATAATGACAAATGAACAAATAAAATAGCTTTAAATCTATAGTTGTTAATCTTACAATGTCTCTTTATTATAAAGTGATAATGGAAATTAGGTCAAAGGTTAGGTTCCAAACTCATGTGGAACCCACTTGGTCTCTAGAAGAAAAAGCTACACTTCATTGGCAACCACAACCAAAATTAAAGGAAACTATATATATCTATAGACTATAATTAATGGACCTAAATTTTATCTAATATTATATCTATTGATATTCATTTGCACGTAATTATCAATCAGATTATAAGATGATACGTATTGGAATATACGTGTGTTTCTCCGAGTCGTCGAATAGATATTTCTTGTGATCGTCACCTAATCCAAACTTGTTTATTATGATCCCTTCTTGAAAATTCAAACGAAACACATATTCGGTTTAGGCTCGTTATAATTGAGTTCGAGTTGAATTTGAACTTAAAATTAAACTCGTTTAATAAATAATGTGAGCTCAAACCTAATCTTTTAAAGCTCGATAGACTCGTGAGCTAACTCGTTCAGTATTTAATTAAACCTAGGTAGATTGGGTTACAAATTATAATTTGATTGTTTCTTATACTATTATGACTAGAGCCTAGTTCATATTACATTACATGTTTTATTTTAGATGAGAACATTTCATGAACATTAAGGTACAGAGCATAGAGAGACTAATAGGCATGATGGGCATTGTCAAGAAGCTCATCACAGCTCGCATTTCCTCCATTCAAGTACTTGGAGTACCATTGAGCAGACACCTTGGGCGGCCTGCTCAACAATGGGTCATCCAGATCCACATAGTACAACCCGAAGCCCGACTTGTACCCGTCCAGCATCTCAAGCGCGTCTAGGAACAACCACGTGAAGTACCCTCTCGTGTTTGACCCGTTCCTATCGAAGCATGCCATGAGTCAGCTACCAAAAATTGTGGGTGAAGTGACAGAAACCTCATGTATGTGCACGTACCTGACTGCATCAAGCAGGCCGCCAATGTATCCTTGCAGAGACCTCACCCTCGGCCAGTCTTCTAGCATGAGTTCCGTTGCGTCCTCTGACCATTTTCGTGAATGTAGATCGGGGGGTTGCCATAGACGCGCTTCAAGTACTCTAGCAATCCCTGTAAAGCCCAAGGCGCTACAGGAAACTAATGATTCGATTATTAAGAAAAACATAAATTTGGTAATGTCTTACTTCATAATAGTATAGTCGAGTCCAAATCTTGATACACAACTTGCTGATAAAAAAAAGGAAAGCAATTACTCTAAAACTAACTGTAATCTTGTTTACGTACCTCTTCATCATAATTGTCCAAAGCTGTAAAGATTCAATGAGACATTTTAGTCAGTAGGAATTTCTGGTATAAAGTTGAAAAGAGTATAAACATACGTACAGCTCTTTTCGACTCCCACGTCACCCGCAAACTCCCTGATTTTGTTTGTAAGGGTTTCAGGGTTGTCCTTGATAAACTTATGTGTAAAAATTGACTCTTATGAAGTCGGATGAACCATTAACCCGCTCAGACTCAGAGCTGGTGAAGGAAGGAAGTCTCGACCCAACATTCTTCTTCATTGTCTCGGGATAGTCCCCGAACACTAGGGGATGAACAATCCTGCAACGGCACAAACCAGATACAAAGGAACTCATTGAGTTGGGGTGATTTTTTAATGTTAAAATTGCAAAAGCTTTCTGTATAGCATTTCATTTTTACCGAAAGTCTCCGTATACTATGTTTATTTTGCAAAAACACTCCGTTCACCTTGTATTTTTTGCATCGTCACTATATTTCCGTTAAAATAAAAGGAAATTTTAAAATACTTTCATAATACCGTAAAAATACCCTCAGCACTTAGTATATACAATTGTAAAAACTCATCGTCCGCTCTCTGAGTGGCTGTTGCATCTTCCGTAGCGTTGGTCAGAGGAACAAACCAATAGGCAAAGATATTGATCCCTATAAATCCATGTTCCTTGCCCTATATTCTCCATGGACAATAGTCATAAACACACGATACAGTACAATACAATGTGGGAGTCTTGGAGATGATCATAGACGATACCTGGTACTTTGTCTTGTACAAGCGTGCGGCCGATGCATGCGCTAGCAAGTATTGTGAACGGCAATGTAGGGCTCGGTGGTAGAGTTGCCTCTCGGGCAGTCTCTTCCCCGAACAGGGGAGAGCACCTCTTAGGAGGCAGGAATCCCACATCATAGCCTCCCAACACGAACACATTAGCCTCGTTCACGCTTGTCCAATACGAAACCCTGCTCCCGAACTCCCTAAAGCAGACATTCGCATATGATGTGATGTCTCTCCTGAACCCGTTCACATAACTTAATCTCAATTTCTTATCAAATTTAGAAAGAAAGAAAGAAAGAAAAAATGTAACGCTAGACAAGGTATTCATCTTCGAGCGCCTGTGGAAGATCAGCGTGGTGCAGCATCACGTGTGGTTGAATACCTCGCGCAACTAGTTTGTCGATGAAGTCATTGTAAAATCGTAAGCCCTTTTGGTTGACGGGGCCTTTTCCGTCTGGCACGTATAAAAAAAGTGTTAGAGGCGAGGAGTTAGAAATTACCCATTTCTTGTTCTGACAATGTGAAGGGCGTAATGTGAGTACTTGGTATCAGTCTTGACCATGAAATGGAAAATCTGTAGGCCTCAAGGCCGGTCTCCGCCATTAGCTGCACATCATCCTGTCACAAAAGAAAATGAAAATTAGGGGCCCGATGCGAGTCGAGACAAACAAAGACTTAACAGACACAATCACACACCTTGTATTTGTGATAACCATCACAGGCTACATCTCCATCAGCTCCATGCATATATACCCTGGAATTTCAGGTTTGCTCATTGAAATGTACTCTTCATTCAGACTGATGGTCATTTGCAGAAATTAACAGCTTGATTATCACTTTCACAATAACAGACACTAAAAAAACACATCAAACCCACATTTTCAACTACGAATAAAATGATTAATTCCCGGGTTTGCAGGACTTTTGATATCATAAACAACTCAGCTGAAAGTTAAAGTTACCCATCTAGCAATAAAATTTCCTGCATTGTCTGATTAGTCCCCAGTTAATTCTCAATTAATCATCGATTAGTTTCCAGTTAGTCTTTCAATTCGATTTATTCCCCAATTAGTCCCAATAAGGACATCTCCGCCCGACTAACGCCAAACACTTTTTAGAACACGGGTCATGAGACCAGAATTCAAGTATGAGAAACAATATATACTAATAAAAACTTATAGAAGATAAAGAGGACAAGTGATGATCAGACCAGAGTGTGCAAATGTATCCCAAATGCTAGGAGTTCTTCCATCTTGGTCTGCTGCTCCTTCAACCTTCAATTCCCCAAAAAATAAAAACCAAAATAAAAATCATGGGTTGTTTGGGTAATCTCAGAAATGGGAACAATCAATACAGGAAAAACAAGAAAGAAACCTGATAGATAAAAATTATTATGTTATGAATCCTGACAAACATTTTCTTTTTGAAGTTTCTTGCTACCTCCCTTACAAGGCCCAAAACTCCAAAAGGCCATCCGCTCCAATATCTGACATCTAATTAGGTAGAGCCTCTTTGCACCACTGCCCCAAGTAAGTTTTTTCTGAACCCTAACAAACATAATCATTAAATACATCTAAAAATAATCTAAATTCAATATTGGCATCCAAAAAACATATTAATCATACATAAAATAATCTATGTCGTCTCATAAATACTTGTAAGATAAAAGGATATATACTATAAAAGCTATGAGATGAGATATAAGGATAGAAATTTAAATAATACCCATGATCTATATAACAGTTATGTAGTGGTTATCTTCAGAAATGATCAACAGTTAGCTAGATGGTAACATAGGAATAAGAAACCAATCTTTTCCAGTTATTCAGAAGAACAAAAAACAAAAACAAATTCCGATCAACTCTCTCTCTCTCTTTTGCCTATAGCCATTCCACAAAGGTTTGATTTTACTAGGTTTTGTGATAATTTTTTTGAAGAATCTATAGTTGATTGCTTATTATGTAACTAAAGTAAAGAGTTGTTTTTGTTGTTTGTATTTGATTAGAGAAGAAGAGATAGTGAAATGAGTAGAGCAAAGATAGTGAAGGTGTACAGAAGGAAGAGAGGAGAAGCAAGAGAACCGAGTCTTCACTCAAGAATGAAGAGACAATTTGAAATAGAGAATTTGAGTTTAGTGGTGTACACGAGGAAGAGGAGGAGGAGATCGAATAATCTAGAAGATTATTTGGTTCCGAACCCGAAAAAAAGAAGATCAAGAGAGACAAGGAAGCGCAAAATGTTGATATTCAGTATTCGCACGGTTTGCCCCGTTAACCCAGATTGTGGCAAGATTAACAAAAGAAAAAAGAATCATACAAGACCCCGAAACTTTGGTATTTATTTTTACGCTTTAATTATGTTAGATGTGACTATATAATGAAAATATATGTGTAGCATGAAACAAACAGATTCAAAATGAAATGTTACTTGATGTGTAATGTTATGTGATGTAAAGTGATTGATTTTCTTGTGGTTTATAGAAAGAGATTCAAAATGAAATGTTACTTGATGCGTAATGTGATTGATTTTCTTGTGTTTTTCAGTAGGCAGCGATGTTGATTTTGATTTTCACCTCGTGTTCGTTACACATAAATTTATGGGTCTGACTATTCACCCTCCAACTCCTACTGAAGTCATTAACAAAAGAAAGTACAAGCACAAGACGAAAATAATCCTACCAGTGGTTGAAATCGATGCAAGCACGTTTCGACAATTGGAACGGATTGAGAGACAGAAGCAGAGTCTTTTGCTCTGTAACGGCGAGGAGGCGGAGACAGAGGAGGAGGACCATGAGTGGGTTCATGAGAGAAAGTTGTTCCGCGGGAGAGTTGATTTATTCATTAACATGATGCATCATATTCTAGGTACTTTATTTATTTCATTTCATAATATGAGGACGTAGCTTTAGTTTCATGCTGTATATATGTGTTTTTGTCTGAAAAGTTTTCATTTGCAGGAAATAGAAATTTTAAGCAGTGGAAAGGTTCGGTTCTGGACTCCATTGTCGGAGTGTTCTTGACTCAAAATGTTTCTGATCATCTATCCAGGTAAGGTAATGAAATGTAATATAGTTATTTGGGAATTAAACTAAGAGAAAGTTGCAAAAACTCTCCAATAACTATTTTATTTTTGCACATATTCTATGTTATTACAAAAACGATCTGTCTACCTTGCTTTTTTTTTTTGCACCGTTAGTATTGTAATTTTGTTAAAATAGATGAAAATTTTAAAAATATTTTCATAACCCCGTAAGTACTCTCATTACTTTGTATATACAATTGCAATGTGGACATTGAATTTATGCAAAAAAATGTATTATATACCGAGAATCTCTGCAAAAGTATAGTAATATATAGATTTTTTTTATTAGCACAGTAATATATAGAGTTCTTGCAATTGTATGTATTAAGTGATGAGTGTATTTTTGGTATTAATTATGAAAATATTTTACGATATTTTTTGTCTATTTTAACGGAATTACTGACAGTGCATAAAAATACAAGGTGGGCGGAGAGTTTTTGTAATAAACACATTATACGGAGACTGTCTTCGAAAATGAAATAGTTAAACTAAGAGTTTCTGCAATTTTTTCCTAAAACTAATTTACTGCAAATAGCTAAGGAAAGCTCTTGTGTGATCATATTAAGCTCAATGCCGTATTTAATATAGTAATGCATACATGCGACTCGCGGCCAAATTCCCCGTACGCACAAATCATCAAATTCTTGCCCTGACAGACGCACCAAAGACGCATACACGAGTGGAAGAAGCAGCAGCAAGAGTTGTGGTTGCGAGTAAAAAGAGAAAAGGAGAGAGCATAAAAGGTAAGAAAGCAAAGAGGAATAAGAAGGCGGAGAAAGCAGCGAGAGCAGGGGAGTTGGATTGGCAAGATCTGCGAAGAAGGTGCTCAAACCCGAACCTTATTGGTATGAGGGATTCTGTTGATTGGGAGGGCGTTCGCTGTGCACACCCTAAACATATCGCAAATGCCATCAAAGAACGGGGACAGCAAGGCATTCTTGCAGAAAGAATCCAGCAATTCCTTAACCTGGTGGTCAAAAAGCTAGACGGGAGCTATGACATGGAATGGCTAAGAAGTTGTCCACAAGAAGCAGCCAAGTCAGTCCATTCCCATTCCCATACATACCCAGATCGTCACTTTGTGTTAATTAGTGTTATTGTTATTGGTTCTTTGTAACTTCATTGCAGAAAGTTACTTGGGGGCATTTATGGACTAGGCCTGAAAAGCGTTGAATGTGTTCGCTTATTAGCCCTTCAACATGTTGCCTTCCCGGTAACTTTAATTTCAGCTATACATACATGCATACATATATACTGACCTCTCCGGGTTAGATTGTGACTTGTGTTGGTTGGATATAAGGTTGACGTGAACGTTGCAAGGATAGCAGTTCGTCTAGGATGGGTCCCTTTGAAGCCACTGCCCGGAGATCTCCAATTCCATGCTTTGGAAGAGTAAGTATATAACGTATGTAAATGTGGATCGATAGATATAAGATTAATGTTAATGTTATAAATCTTTCAGTTACCCATTACTGGATAAAGTTCAAATGTACCTGTGGCCTCGCCTCTGCAAGCTTGACCACAAAACTCTCTATCAACTTCATTACCATCTCATAACATTTGGGAAGGTACAACAATGCCAAATTTTATTATATTATTATGCAGTTTTGTTTCTTCATCAATGTGATGTGTTCAAACAGACCATATGCACAAAGCGTAAACCAAACTGCAGTGTGTGTCCGCTCAAGGGACAGTGCAAGCGCTATGCTAGTTTAGCAGCAAGGTCCGTCAAGTTCTATTCAATACATATATGTATATGATTGCTAATATGTAGCGTTAGTTTATGGATGCAGTGGGATATATGCTTTACCAGCCACAAGCAATGTTAATACTAACAACCCTGAAGCTCACACAACCAACGATGTGATTATTGAGTTTGGGTCGACGAATGTTGAACCGATCATAGAGTTTCCAGAGTCACCGCAACATGTGGATGTGGGAGACATTGAAGACTACAATCCGGCAGCTGTTGACGATTCCTTGATTTCTCTAAATCACGAACCGGACTATGATGACATTCCCATGCCCAAGCTCAAAGACGCTTACACATTGAAGACAGTGCACAGAGTGTAAGTGCAAGTTTGAGAACGATACATTAATTATAAGTATTTAATTTCTCGCCGCTGATTTTTGGTGTCGATTCTCGTGCAGCATTGAACTTCAAGACGATCACCCTGTTCTTAAGCAGCACAATGTGAGTGATGTATGTGTAACTTATTTTCTGTCACATTCAAATTAATATATATTTCGATTGGATTGGATTCGGTTGCAGTTTGCAAGAAGAGAGCCAAACGACGAGACGCCGTATCTTTTTGCTCCATGGACGCCGGGTACATACACATAATCATTAATCCACATAGCTTAAGTTAATAAGTTACACAATTTTGTTTGTGTTCCTAATAAATAAATGTTCAATCGATAACAGGGGAAACGGAGAGTTCAGCTGAAGCACCCAGTGGTCGATGTGTCTTAAATAAACAAAAGGGTAGCATGTGCAATGATCCTACATGCCATCAGTGTAACAAAATTCGAGATCAAAGAGAACGAAGGCTCCGAGGAACGATTATGGTACTAATTGCTTCCTTCTTTGATTAAACTAAAATTAACTCCTGATTAATTAAGTGTAAATCATGAGCAGATACCTTGTAGAACAGCCGTGAATGGAGCCTTCCCGCTAAATGGAACTTACTTTCAAGTCAACGAGGTAGGTAAATTTAAGGTCACATTGCAAAATCTGCCGGTAAACTTTTCTTTGAATTTTTATTTTTGTAAAAAGTGATTGTGAACTTACCACTCTTTTCCAAATTGTTAAATTTGTCCAACAATAACAAACACACTTTTGAAATGAAATTTTTCTAAATTAAAACTAAAAATATATATTTTTATCAACTCAAGTTTGTCGATTTTTTTTCTTCTCGCTATTGATGTCCTTTCACGAAACTTTAGATCTAGATGAGTTCAGAGTAAAAAGAAAAACTGACGAGGTCGAGTTGGAAAACATTGTTATTTTTATTTTTCAAAATACTTAATTTCAAGGGCATTTTCGTCATTTTTTGACAAAATATACCTATTTTGCAAAAAAAATGTTAGTTCAAGCCACTTTTTGCATAATTTTAAAACAAATCAAGGTTTTGCAATTTTTCCTAAATTTAATAATACATCATTATTTCTTCTCCGAAACATATATTTATTTATATTTTTGTTGTGCAGGTATTTGCCGATGATAGTACAAGCAAAAGACCAATTTATATTTCCTATGACTCAATACGTGGGTGTAAACAGACTCTCGTCTACGTCGGAAGCATAACCTCAGCTATATTCAAAGGTAATTAATTAAAGGAAAAATGACACTTTTGTGCACTTAACTATAGCGAATTCTCACTTTCATACTCTCTTTTTTTTTCTTTTTTTCAGTACCCTGAATTTTATTTTGAAACAATCTACTCTTAAAATACTAAAAATACCTAAACTACCCCTAAAATTGAACCAAAATTAAATTTGGTCTAATCTGATCCAATTTCAATTGTTGAAAATACCAAAATACCCTTAAATCAACTTCAAATTTTCAAAACATCCCCCTTAACTCTCTCATCCCATCTCTCTCCACCTCCCTCCTCTCCCCCTCCTCTTCCTCGTCCTTGGCTCCTTGATGCCATGGGATGGGATGTTCCCGCCAACGACGACGCTTACAATGAAAGATTGAATTTTTTTTAATTATCGAAGACGTCGCCGACGGTGAAGTTCTTGCTGGAGGCCCAGCTTGCAAGCTCCTGGCAGCAAGCTGGTGCCTTTCCTTGATTATCCAGGAATGGCTATGTGGCAGTTCATGTCTAGAAGAAGCTAAATTAGCTGACAAGTTTAGCTGGTTCAAGTGAATTAATGGCCGTGGATTGTAATATTTGGTATTAAGAAATTAACATTGTGATTGCATTTTCCTTTTGGTGGTGAAAGCTGTGAAGTTTTAATTTGCAAGAAAAACTTTGAGAATGAAATCTGATAACTATACACATTTTTGTCCAAAATAAGTAGAAAAAATTAACAAAATGATTTGTTTTATGCACATAAAGGCCCTTTGTGAGGTTGCAAGCTTATCCTTTATCCATCCAAAACTCCTTGTTCCATTTCCCAGAAACACAAATGGGTTCCAATATCCTCAGAATTCATGTCCAACCCTTCATCACTACAAATCCATTTTCACTCTCTCAATCTCACCCGCTTGTGAAACTCCAGCCTCTCCATCTTCAAGGGCATTTTGGTATTTTTGAACAATTAAAATTGGACCAGATTAGACCAGATTTAATTTTGGTTCAACTTCAGGGGTAGTTTAGGTATTTTAGGAGTAGATTGTCCCAAAATGAAATTCAGGGTACTGAAAAAAAAAACAAAAAAAGGTAGGGTATGAAAGTGAGAATTCGTTATAGTTAGGTGCACAAAATTGTCATTTTTCCTTAATTAAATAAAGGGAAAATTGCAAAAAGTCTCCCTATGATTATGTTTTTTTTTTTTCACAAACTCTCCATTCACTGTATTTTTGCAAAAACTATTTTCACTCGTGTTCAAATTTGCACGATTGGTGTAAATCCGTGAAAATTAACGGGAGTGTCACTCAAGTGTTGGACGTTTGAGTTAGCACGTTTAGGGGTGGGCATGGGTCTAGAATCGGACCGAACCGGTCAAAAATCGGACCTGAATCCTCGGTTCTTTATTTTAAGAACCATAACCGAAACTGTTACATGTGATTCTCGATTCTCTAGTCTCGGTTCCGGTTCGGATTCGGTCTCCGATTCCGTTGCCAAAGTGTCCACCCCTAAGCACGTTTGAATTAAAACTTAAGTGAGACTTTCATTAATTTTCACGGAAATGAACACGAGTGAGGAAGAGTTTTTGCAAAAATACAATGAAGTGAGAGTTTGTGTAAAAATACATAATTATATGGAGATTTTTTGTAATTTTCCCTTAAATAAACTATATATATATATATAAGTTTCCATATAGTGTAGCTTGAAATTAATTATTGGATGGACAATTGATATATAAGTGTTGTGTTTGTTGGCAATTACAGATTTATCGGAAGATGAAATCACCAAATGTTTTGCCGAAGGTATCAAAATTGTTACATATGGTTGATAAATGATGATTAAATTAAACATGGTTTGGTTTGATGATTAATGTTACTTAATTGCAGGTTATATATGCTTGAGAGGGTTCAATAGAACGAAAAGGACACCACAAGCTTTGGTGGACAGGTTTCATGTGACGCCCGCAGCAAAAGCTTTCTACAGGAAAAAACAAAGAGCCAAAGCTGAAAGTGAATACGATTCCTCAGAGAGCTATCAAAAAATGTTGAGATTGATGAGTTCAAGACCATCTACTTCTTAATGATATTGATATTGTTGTTATGTTATGTTGGAGACTCCGAGTTATGTTCAGTGAGCACACTGACAGTACAAAAGAAAAAGATTCATTAACACCAAAATACCAAAATCATGTGTAGATCAATGTAATGTCTAAAAATCTAGAATGCCTTACAATTTCGTCAAAATTACTCTCAACTAGTGATAAGGATGGCACGGACAATTTTAAAATCCCGAAACAAATTGTTGAATATTTTCACTTTCTATTTTGTTGAATCTCTCTCCACCGTCGCGAAGGCGCTAAAGGCTTTCTCTCGAGTGATTTGGTTTAGCTAAATTAGATGTAGAAACCTCTATTCGAATTAGGTTTGGTTGAATTAGATTTGACAAAAATCGTCGGGGTATGAACCCTAGCTGAGCCAGCACCTCTCAGAGGCAATACAATACTTAATCGATAAAAACCCTAAACAACGAAGCTACGCTTAAATACTCTCCAGCTACAACTACGGACTGACCCATTTCGCGACTCACTATAAGACGCGTGCCTTCACGCGCGACAACGGTCATATCCACCCGTCTGACTCAAACGACGTCGCCCAACTTAATGTTATGAAAGTACCAAACTACCCTCTCCTCCAACGGCTCTTTTACTTAGACTCTACTCTACTTTATTGACACCTTCCTGACAAAGCTCCACCGCCCCTCCTCTATCGATGGCTTCGCCGCCACTGGAGTGAAACCCACCGTCTCGATCTCCTCTAAAACATCACTAAGATGTCTTGAATACTCATCTTCATTTGAAAAAGGTATTGTCGTCATCAGAAAAAAACATACAAAATTAACAGAGTTGATAACAGCGACACAAATAACCTGCAAAACAAAATTATCCTTCCTCCTTTGCTTTCCATTTTCTAACGTCAAGTATTAATTCGTTTGAATGGGCCCAAAAATGAAGTGTTCGCTCCAATGCCAATTTTAAAAGCAGCCCATTCAGGCCCAAAATCACATGACATTGCAGGCTAGAAAAAGCCTATTTCTCAAACCCTCGCATCGTCCGCCACGTGTCGTACCTAGTCACCGTCCATCACGAGTCGAGCCCTATATGACATCTGGTCAAAGGCTTAAAGACCGAGCGCCTCGATAATAACCTGAACGCGTTGAAGCTCCTCCACCGAAACGACGTCGGAATGTTGCGTTTCGCTTCGAGCAGGTTCGTGTCCCTGGCGTCGCCGTCGCCGGCGGCGAGGCTCCTGCCGCGGCTCTACCACGAGAGGGTCGTCGACCACTACGACAATCCCCGAAACGTGGGTTCGTTCGACAAGAGCGACCCGACGGTCGGGACGGGTCTCGTCGGCGCTCCGGCCTGCGGCGATGTCATGAAGCTCCAGATCAAGGTCGACGAGGCCACCGGGAAGATCACCGACGCTTGCTTCAAGACCTTCGGCTGTGGATCGGCGATTGCGTCTTCCTCTGTAGGTAGGTCAATGTAAATGAAGTTATTTCGATTTTTTTGTTGTTGTGATTTTGCATATTGATGTCAGTAAAGGGAAATGAATTTTGGATGTCATGTTTGTTTTAATCACTGGGTTTTGAAATTGATTTTGAGTAAAGGGTATAAAAGCTTCTTTTGAATGCATTGATGGAATTATTGGAATTGGGGAATTGAAAGAAAGAAGATTTTGATCATTGTGTATATTGTGTTGTTGCTTTGATTCATGGGTGTAATGGATTTTTTATTTGATAATGTTTATGAATGGTTGGTTGTAAGAGGGAATAAAAGGAAGAGGTTTAGGGATTATGCAATGGAAATTCGAGAGGAGATGATACAGTACGGCCCTAGATGTTGTGTATTTCACCTGCTGGTTTTATCAAGGTGGAAGGAGGATTTATATCGAATGCATTGTGCCGGTCCATTTGCTTTCAGTTCTAGGATTTTCATCTTATACCTACAGACGGTGTAGGAAGATTAGAAAAGGGAATAGAATTTTGGATGTCGTGTTTGTTTTAATTACTGGGTTTTGTGATTTTGAGTAAAGGGTATAAAAGTTTCTTTTGAATGCAATGATGGATTGATTAAAATTGGGGAGTTGAAAGAATGAGGATTTTGGATTTTGTATGTGCTGTGTTGTTGCTTTGATTCATGGGAGTTACGGAAGTTTGATTTGATCATGTTTGTGAATGGTTGGTTCAAGAGGGAATGAAAGGAAGAGATTGAGGGATTATGCAATGGAAAATTGAGAGGAGATGATACGGCCCGGCCCTAGATGTTGTGTGTTTCGCCTTCTGGTTTTATTAAGGCGGAAGGAGAATTTACATCGAGAATGAGCTGATATGGATTGTGCTGGTTCAGTTGCTTTTAGTTCTAGGATTTTTTTCTTATACCTACCGAAGGTGTAGGAGGATGAGTGTAGATTGTGTACGTATTGATTAGAGTATACTTAATTTAGGTGTGAAGCGGGTGTTGTTCATTAGGTTTTTTGGGTATGTAACTTGATATTCTCAAATTGTCTTATCTTGTTTGTATGTTATTTTATTGATGTATACTGAACAAGAACATTTATTTATGAATGATTGTGGTTTTGTATATATATTGTAGCCCGCCAAGAAAAATGATATCAAGATAGAATATAGGGATAATTGCAGCTAGGTACACCCGACGAAACTATTTTTGCACCTAGGTACACCTAACAGTTTTTTTAGCTTGTCTGGTCACTTAAAATTCTTATTTTCTTTATGCTTCTAATTCCGTTACAGATTTAGGCAAATTTTGAGGTGTACATGTACGCAAAAAAAACATAAATAAGAATTTTGGAACTTCACTAATAAAGGGATTTCTCATTTTTCAGCCACAGAATGGGTGAAAGGCAAGCAAATGGAAGAAGTCTTGACCATCAAGAATACGTGAGTTTCTCTTTCTTTCTACATCTCTAAATTGGTATAGACATTGTTTATTAGTAACTGCTTTCCAGTAGTCCATATTGGTCTGATGCCTTGATGCTGCTTCTGCTGACGAAGGATGCCAAGTGTATATTGGAAAAGTTATATTAAAAAATTTAAAACACAAGGTTCTTGTTGAAAAAGACAGGACTCGTCTCGTTCTTTTTCACATACCAATCTCTTGACTGGGAGCACAAGTCTCTTGCTCTATGGAAGATAGGCGAAACTATTCACTACGAAATTGTTGTTATTCTCATAAGATAGTAGTCTTAGAGTCTGGATTGTGGTCAAATGCGGAAATGCTTGTTTCTTACAGTTCAATGTTTTCTTCTGCTTTTGATGTGTCGTGTTGCTGTATTTAATGCAGAGAGATTGCGAAACACCTGTCTCTCCCACCGGTGAAGCTACACTGCAGCATGCTCGCCGAGGATGCCATCAAGGCAGCTGTTAGAGATTACGAGACTAAACGCGCCAAATCCTCCACCGAGCATCAGGTGAAGGCTGCCGAAGCTGTGTAAATCATAGTACTGTATGTCAATAAAGAGTACCTGGTATTCTTAGAACTTATGTGATAAGAGACAATTCCTTTTACCAGACATTGTTTGGCATGAATGGTGACATGGTTTTGTTGTGTAACAATGGGCCTTTTTGCCTCTTCGCAATGTTTGGTATTTTTGTGATACAATTTAAGAAACGTAGTTACCCTGTCACCAAAGAAAAGCATCTATATGTGTGTAATATTTGGTTAGCTTCGCCAACACCTTCAAGTAGATTGAGGTTGACCCTACTTTCTTCAGCTTGCAAGTAGCACGTCAGTACCTGATACTAGAATTTTGCTACTCCTAAACGAGTACACTTTGAATATTCTGCTCATTCCTCGGAAAGGCATGCATGTCTATCGAGGGGAAAATTTAAAAAAAATGCTTGCAAGAAGGTGCCCAGTTGTCTTGTTTCAAAAAAAAATTAAAATGTGTTAAAATGACCGAATTATCCATGAAAGTAAGAATGGTTTGTTTCTAACAAATTATAAAAAATAATTTCTAACTTCAAAATAATTCAACTAAAATATTAAATTACAATATCTAAAAAATTACAAAATTTGATTCTACAAGGTTTAGTTAGTTGGGAAAAATAGAAAAACTTCTAAAAATATTTAATTAAAATAATAATTTATAATTTTAAGGGTAATTTTTTTATTTTATATAAAAATATACATTTTGCAAAAAAAATAAAAACAAACGAAAACTTTCTTACCAGTTACAAACAACCCGACATACTCTTATAAAAATGTCATACAATGTGACATCTTAATATGAATTGTTTTTTCCTCCCGATCACTCTAACTTTGACTAGTTCACACCACGCTGCATAGTAAATCAAACAAATTAAATGAAATTACAGTTGGAAAATTGTAAACAGAGAAAAAGATTATGGTTGGAGAATGGGATGATAATACGAATGTTGTAAAATATCAGACCATTTCAATTAATTTTTTTATTAGTCCTTGATTAGTTTTGTATAAAAAAATTATTAATCTTTTAATTCAATTTATATTTTGACTAATCTTATTTATTTTTTTGATTAATCCCTAAAACAGACTCTCTCGTTGTTTCTTACAACACACACCAGATTTCTGAATATACGCCAAAAGCTAACACTGGAGAAGGTATATGCAATTTGATTCTGATCTGTTCAATTTTTTCCGTATACGTAAGGTTTGTTATTCAGTTAATACCAGAATCGTAACATTTCTACTTCTTACTCCATACAGGTTGCTCTTGATTAGTTCGCCAATTGATCTCTTCTTGTATTTTTTTCCCCACCGTAATGGGTCGCTTAGAAATTCCAAATTCATTTCTGGGTCTGCAATAATATCTGCAGTTAATTTAATTAGCATTCACCTTTTGTTTGCTCAGTAGCGCAGTTGTCATCATTATTGGCTGCTGGGTTTTTTAGTTGGCCGCTATGCATTCAATTTCCAGTGAAAAATGACTACTCTTTGTTTTTGGCATTGACCCATCAAGTGGTTCAATCCCAATTACCAATTTCAGCTCCTAAAGATTTATTTTTTTGTATTGTGCCTGGGTATTATTCATCAATGGCTTGTTTTGTTATTTGATAGTGAGTGTTTGTACACATGTTTTTGTTGTTTCTTTATTCTGAAGTTAGAATTTGATGATTAAATAGTAAAAATCAAATGGGTGATCTGGGCAGTGACCACCAGAACAGTTGGAGTTGGGTTAGGCAGGTGGTGACTATTGGAGTAATGGATGAGTTAATAGAAGACCCAGTTCTTGGAATTGACGGTGCTATAAAGGATGGTGATAGGATTGAGGACAATAAAAGAGTTGTTTCTAGTGTGGACAAGGGGCTGCATAGAGAAGAGGGTGAGAGAGTTATGGCTCCCTCTGGCAATTCCATTCACAGGTCGGGTTCCCGCCCACAGCTCGACCTCAGCAAAGCAGCGATTCAAGGAAATTCGGAGGAGAGGGATCCCACAATTCTACTGCCTAATCAGTCCGATGACATCTCTCACCTTGCTCTTGACATTGGAGGTTACTTCTATTTCTTAATATTTTTTCTTTTTAATTCAGTTGTTGGTTATCATCTTTGTAATGAGGAAGATGAAAAAAAATAGTTGTTTTCTTGCAAGAATTGTAATTATGCATGCTATTATTTGATTGCCAGCATGGATTTACTCAAATGCTGTTTTTCTCTGTTTTTGTTCATTTATGATTGTTGTTCGAACAAGAAATCTTTTACTCCATCTATTCATTGCTTTTTTGTTGGGAAGTTCTTGATTGTCAATATTGCACGTGCAATTAGCATTTCACAATTCCTTTTAGTATAGGT
This sequence comes from Geranium brycei, assembly GCA_036897365.1. Lineage (NCBI taxonomy): Eukaryota > Viridiplantae > Streptophyta > Magnoliopsida > Geraniales > Geraniaceae > Geranium > Geranium brycei. Next base: position 7,550 of record JAYMTP010001387.1, on the reverse strand, counting down.
CATATTGCCATAAGCATTTATATGCTTCAATGAGTCGTTGAAGTAACCATTGTCACAATTACAACAGTAAATAAAGGACAGGATACTTACTTTTGCACCTTTTTTAGTAGAAAAGAGTAGTGGCATTAACATTTTTGTTTACATGTTGTCTTCAACTTGAGAAAACATAGCTTCCTTAATGGTGTTTCTTCGCAGGATCTCTGATAAAACTGGTGTACTTTTCAAGGCGCGAAGGCCAATCAATTAATGATAAGAGGAAACAAACTCTCAAGGAGAGATTGGCAATTCCTAATGGTAACAGGAGAACCTATCCTATTCTAGGTGGGAGGCTTCATTTTGTAAAGTTTGAGACGAGCAAAATTAATGAGTGCTTGGACTTTATTCATTCCAAGCAGCTTCACCATGGTGGTATACACTTTTTTGCCTTCATAATATATTCTTTGTTGTATAATACTGCTTTACTACTAGTTTTTGTAACCACATCAAGTTTTCCACATTTGTTCATGCTCGCCACATTTTTTGTTGACGATTCAGCTTGTTGATAGGTATTGAATCAAATCGCTGGCAAACTGAGGATCCCACTAATGATGATGCTGTAATTAAGGTAATCTTTGTATTTGTGATTACCTTTCAGAATTTGGTCAATCCATCCATGTATGAACATGTTCATTTTGTGAGAAGGCCACAGGTGGCGGGGCATACAAGTTTGCCGATCTTTTCAAAGAAAGGCTTGGGGTTAGTCTTGACAAGGAAGATGAAATGGATTGTTTGGTGGCAGGAGCCAATTTCTTGCTTAAGGTGGGTGACTGACACAAATTTGTAGTTCTTTTATGCTTTAGTTTGTATGTTCTTTAAATGTATACTCATTTCTTCTTGTTGCCTATACTTACTTTATCCAACAATTCAATGTCAACGTTAAGAACTTTGATTTTCACTCTATTATGTTTTTTTTTATCAGAAATAAAACTTTATAAAAAAGAGACATTAGGGAAGATAAAATCCCCTATCGTGAATACAAATATGATTCCAAAGAAACTAAAAGGCAAGTGGGGTCGAAATCCACACTTCAAAAGATACATCATTCAAAACACCGTCCAAGCGCAGCAAAGAGTAGGTCCAATGTGTTTCTCACTCCTGTAATATCAAAAGACACATTTTCTTCCTTTTCCATATCCATGATATCTCATAAAATATTTTACATCATCTTTTCTACTGAAAGACCTTTGACATTATTAAAATATCAGGGAGTCAAACTAGTAACATGATCTTATTTTCCTCTTCTCTGCTTTCTTAGCTGTTGAGTTTAATATTTTTGAGTGAAAGTTCTAATTGGTTGTTCTTTTATAAAGGTGATTGTTCAAATTAGAATGCGTAAGAAGTTCTGTGGATCTGATTAATAAGTTTTCAGCTTGAAATACTATTGCCTGTATCTTTCATTACGTAAATACGGATTTTTGAATAGAGAAAAGGCACTTAGCTTTTACATGTGTCTGGTTGTGATTGGAACTTTTCATCTTTTAAGCGCTCAAGCACGTGGGAAACATAAAACTGGATGATTGCATTTACCATTACTTGCTGTCTTGAGGTGCAATGTTTAACTTTTCTCCTTTAATATATAACATAATTTCATCTTTATTCTTTGGTGGAGTAGGCAATTCGTCATGAAGCTTTCACACACATGGAAGGTCAAAAAGAGTTTGTGCAGATAGACCAGAATGATTTATTTCCTTATCTCCTTGTTAATATTGGATCTGGTGTTAGTATGATCAAGGTATATATACTTGTTGTCTTCTTCCTCTACTTTCATTTTTGAGCACTTGAGCTCTATTCTGTAATATGTTATGAAGGCCTGATATGTCTTTTTCATTTTGAATTGCAATAGGTTGATGGTGATGGGCAATTTGAGCGAGTTAGTGGGACTAATGTTGGTGGTGGTACTTATTGGGGTTTAGGAAAGCTGTTAACAAAGTGCAAGAGGTTATATGGTTTTCTAGTCAATTATTCATTATTAGTAGCCTCTTCTTTGTTTAGAATAATAGTTAATCCCTTATTATTTTTATTGCAGTTTTGATGATTTGCTAGAGCTGAGTCAAAGAGGGAATAATAGGACCATAGATATGCTTGTTGGGGACATATATGGTGGCACGGATTACAATAAGGTATGTTTAATTTTGTTCTTTGATTATGGGGATTTGAATTTTTGCTTTTATTTCTATGTTCCTTTACATTGCTCAAGGAGCAAAGTTTTTGTAATAGTAGGATGTGTAGATGATTTAAAAACTTGCGGATACAAGTGCTTATTTAAGTTATTGCTTCAAATAAACCACTTATAAAAGGTTTTAACACACAGAAATGAGCATCATTAGTTCTTTTTTTTATTTCCTCGTGGCCTTAAACCTGCATGTACTGTTGAACTCTTTATTACAGAGATTCACATTAAATCCAAATCTCTTGCCCCAAGTATCAAATTTCTGATGTGTTTTATTATATTAAAGCACATAGTAGATATTCTGACTCTGTCAATTACTACTAAAGTTCGCCAAAGAAACATAGTGCTAGCAAAATGTTTCTCTTATGCTTTATTTCTTACATAACTTAGAGTGACTAATATCTCTCATCGATTACTCATAGATTGGGCTTTCTGCATCAACCATTGCTTCTAGTTTTGGAAAGGCTATTTCTGACAAGAAGGAGCTTGAAGACTACACGCCTGAAGACATTTCCCTGTCTCTTTTGCGAATGATTTCATACAATATTGGGCAGGCAAGTTGCACAGGAAATAGAATCTATTATGTACAGAATAACCATATAAATGTGTCTATTTGGTACTCTTATTTAATTTGTTGGCGCTTCTGTTGTGTAGGTAGCTTACTTGAACGCGCTTCGGTTTGGGCTTAAACGGATTTTTTTCGGGGGATATTTTATAAGGGGTCATGCTTATACCATGGACACAATCTCCTTTGCCGTTCATTTCTGGTAGGTATTACTTTATTATGATCTGGTATGGGAATTGCATGATACGTGCACAAAATCCTAGCCATCTTCTCATAATGCAAATTGCAATTCTTCATGGTGTGCCTTTTTTTTCCTTGACAGGTTTATTATTTACATTAGGTTCCATGTTGTGCTCTTTGTAGGTCAAAAGGGGAGGCACAGGCAATGTTCTTGCGTCACGAAGGGTTTCTGGGAGCACTCGGGGCATTCATGAGCTACGAAAAGCATGGCCTTGATGACTTGATGGTCCATCACCTAGTTGAAAGGTTCCCAATGGGTGCACCATATACAGGAGGGAAGATTCATGGCCCCCCATTAGGGGATTTAAATGAGAAGGTAAGTATAGTTTCTGATATAATCTGATGTAGACATGTGCTTCTCTTTTGCCATGAACAGTGATATTCCAGCCTGTCAACTTTACTTCTACACCTAACACTAACAGCATTAAGTACAGGTTTTATACAATATATAGGGAATCTGATGTAGTAAAATGTCTTCCGATATTTTACTCTACATTTTTGTGCAGTTATGCTTTTACCCTTCAGCCACAGAAGCTCCTGTGTTTGTAGAAATGTTTTTGCTGACTTCCTATAAAACTAAAATGGTTCGTCTGGTTTCAAATGCAGATTTCATGGATGGAGAAGTTTGTGCAGAAAGGAACTGAAATTACAGCTCCTGTACCAATGACTCCAGGGGGGACCACTGGACTTGGAGGATTTGAAGTTCCTTCATCCATAGGAGGTACTCTGCGTTCAGATGCAAGCGCTTTAAACGTTGGTGTTCTTCATCTTCTTCCCAATTTGGAGGTGTTTCCATTATTGGCAGACCCAAAAACGTATGCAATACTACGTTTAAATTATTTCTTTAATGTGTTGGGTGAAACTATTCATCCACATACTTCAATTTTGATCGAAGTTGGACTACCTATATGGAGATGGAACAAATATACATGTTTTGCCTTTACTTATCTGATGCATTGCTGTGTAACAAACTCAGAAGAGAAGCTTGCATGTGCATTTGATTGTTATATTTGATAATGTCATATAGTTTTCTAAATCTTTATGGATTCGGTTTTACTTATTGCTGTACGCATATTTAAATTTACAAGTTTTCTTCTATTGATGTCGTATAATAGAAATTCGTCCAGGATAGTTGTTTCCATGTGTATCTATTTTTCTGACACCATGTTGATTTGTATGCCTATAGGTACGAGCCTAACACCATTGATTTGTCGGATCATGGGGAACTAGAGTGAGTACATGCTGTGAATATGCAACTTGTTTTAAAATACTGTGGTGAGCAAACGAGTTAATGATGGTTGAAATGGTCACACTTTAACTTAATATGTTTATGTTTTTACAGGTATTGGTTCACTGTCCTTTCAGATCATTCACCTGACCTTGTTGATTTGGTAGGCATATTGTTCTCCTGAAACTTCTAGACCTTTGCTTGGTCTATCTAACATGTTTTCACTGTTTACTTCCATATGTCCTTCATGCTTTGGAAATTCATTGTGAAAGCTTTAATGTGGTAGGCAGTAGCAAGTGAAGGGGGGACTGATGATGCTAAAAGAAGGGGTGATGCCTTTGCTCGTGCATTTTCTGCTCACTTGGCAAGGTGATTTTATAATAACCTGCATCTTATACATGAGTGACATACTTGCATGTGAACTTTAACAAGTTAAAAATTAAAACTGGTTCTAGCTTATAATCTTTTTATAAAGCATAAGGTTCAAAGAGATGTATGGAGACCTCAAGACTTTTGGTTATCTCGTTTCAACATTGCTCTCATTCTCATTGATAATGGTAAAATGTGGGTTATAATGAAAAAAGTAAGAATGGTTTAGATTTTTTTGGTAATGAACTTATATTTTTGGACTGATCAAAATGGAAAGAGTGACACTTTATGGGCATTATTAATTGTCTTCCCAAAAAGGTAAAAGGAATAGAGAGAAAAAGAATAAGGGTAATTAACTCCTTAATTTGGTCAGTTTTGAGGTATGTTAATATTCATAGGTAAATAGTATAATATTTCTTCTCCATATCTTAACTTCCAAGTTGCTAAATAGGTTGATGGAGGAACCCGCTGCATATGGGAAGTTAGGTTTGGCTAATCTTCTAGAACTAAGGGAGGAATGCTTGAGAGAGTTCCACTTTGTTGATGCCTATAGAAGCATAAAACTGAGGTAACTACTTGATCAGATTGTGAACATGATTTAGAAATTAGTTATTGTTGATTCTATTATACCATCTATTCTTGACAAAGCGTAGAATTTGGTCCCGGCACGAAGCTTACTGTCTTATTATGTGTATTAATATGTTTTTGATGTACCAAGTACTAGAAACTGTTTGCTGATATAAAAATGTACTATGAACTGTTTCCCCACAGTGTCTCCAACATGGAGATTCTGTTATTTCTTTTTGTTGAAAAAGAGCAAATTATTTTCATCAGAATACCTTATAGCTATAAGAATATGGGTATTTTGGCGGCACTGCAAAAGATGAATACTATGAAATGCTGTTGCAGGTCTTAGGAATTACCGCTTTAGGCCTCATCTAATTTTCAATGTTTTCAGACATTGCAGTGTTGGATCATGGAATTTGAATTGTTTCGTGAATATAAATTACATGTCACGTGTGTCAGCTTGGTTCATGCCAAGATTGAAGTTGAACTCAGTTAATATTGTACCAACTAAGTATTCCATCAAGTAAATTCTGTTGTAGTATTGAAGTCTTGAAAAAGAAGGGGTCGATTAGACTGGAGTGATGATAATGTCTTTGGGATCTTGACCTCCTCTTACTGAATGTGACAGGGAAAATGAGGCATCACTTGCTGTTTTGCCTGATCTTTTGATGGAACTGGATAGTCTGGATGAGGTATGTCTAACTGTAACTTTAGCCTTCATGAGTTGCTCCTTTACGGGAGGTTATGACATATTGTAATTATCGTGTTCTCTCTCCTACATTTCAATTCTCCTCTAAACAATGTTTACCTTATGCTTGGACCATAGTGGGTAGTGTTCAGGAACATAGGAAACATAAAAAAGAAAATTCCCGACTAAGATTTTCCTCCACTCCCAAGCTCCAAAGTGAGAACCTTATTGTAGGTAAAGTAAAACAGTAGGAAATCCAGAGTGAGATGATTCCTAGAGGATGCTAAAATGCTTTATGTGGCAAAATGAGGTTATTCAGTTTTTGTTAGTGCTTCACTTCTAAATTATTTCACCAGCATCTCTATAACCACTGTGTGGTGATCTTTTTTTACCCTTGTTTTGCAGGAAACCAGACTCCTTACCCTAATTGAAGGCGTTCTTGCTGCAAACATATTTGATTGGGGATCCCGTGCTTGTGTAGATCTCTATCATAAAGGAACTATTATTGAAATTTATAGAATGAGTCGCAATAAGATGCAGAGACCTTGGCGGGTAAGTAGAGCAGAAGTTGGACAATATCAGAGAGCTTAGTTAGCCGTAGTAGAGAAGTCCAAATTAATTTGATAAAGTTTTGATGCATTTGGATGATTTAGGTGGATGATTTTGATGCCTTCAAAAATAGAATGTTGGGTTCTGGCGACAAGAAACCTCCACCACATAAAAGAGCATTGCTCTTTGTAGACAACTCAGGTGCTGATGTTGTTCTGGGGATGCTCCCCCTAGCACGGGAGCTCCTCCGACGCGGAACTGAAGTAAGTTCTTATCTTCGTAATGCTAGCAAAACATTTGAATTTGCATGGCAATGGCAATGGATAACAATACCATATTAACGAAGAAAAATATGAGATTTGGAATTCAATTTTTGCAAAGATTAAGAATTCAATTTTTAGTATTTAACTTTGCACCATTTGTCTTTATGTGCTCTCATGTCCCCACTTCACAAGTTGATATAAATAGTTCGTGGCTAACTAATTGAGTAAAATGGAAATGGGACACTTAGCATGGGACATTCGTTGTAGGAAAATGGGACAGTTATTTATGGATTGAGAGAATCTAATTGTGTGGTAAAATTTAGTAACAAATCACTTTGCAGGTTGTATTGGTAGCGAATTCCCTTCCTGCTCTGAACGATGTTACTGCCATGGAGCTTCCTGAAATTGTAGCCGAGGCGGCCAAGGTTTGTTTTACATTTGTGAACATTTTTATACATCTTACCAGGTTGTTTTGTATTGGTGTGTTCGGGTTTTAGATAACAATCTGCCACCTTAATGTTTCCTAATTAGCCGAGGGTCCCACGACTTTGTATGTCATTCTTCGCTTGAGTAAATCCACACCATACTTTACGAATCTACTTAGGGTCTAGATGCTCACATATTGTGCGTGTTAAAAGGTGTAATTTAGCATTGGGGTAATTTCACATAGGTCACCAAGAAAGTTTGTATTCTCACGTAGGTCACCACTTTTTTAATTTAATTTTTGAGGTCACCAAAACATATTTTTGTCTCACTCTGTTAAAAAAGCTTATGAAATAACCAAAATATCCTCGTAATCAATAATTGAACCAGTGGTTTGGCTGGCTTGATTATATTTATGTGTCCGGTCAACAAAATTTCATCATCAGTTT
>JAYMTP010001386.1:0-24370 GCA_036897365.1 Geranium brycei | reverse complement strand
TGGCGCTGAGGAAGGAGGTCGGCGAGATCGAGAGGCGGATCTCGGACGCGGAGGTGGTGGATCTGATCCGGAGGCTTGGATCGAAGGAGCGGATCAAGCTGATCGAGAGCCTGATGAGCTTGCTGTTCAGGTTGGATTCGATCAGAGGAGTCGATCCTGGTGTTAGGGATTTGAGGAAGGCCACGATTAAGAAGGCCATCGCTCTTCAAGAAGCGATTGACGTGATTGTCGTAGGAGAATCGAAAGATCGAGCTCCTGAGACGAAAGATCCAGATTCTGGTGACATTTCTGGTAACAACTTCGATTCCTCGGAAAATTCTGAGTCGCAGAATCACGTTGATAGTCCAATTCTCGATTCTGGTGAGATCGAAGAAGCTGAAGCCGAATCTCCCAATTCAAGCCAACCCGATCCAAATCCCCAAATTGAAAGCGAAATCGAACAAAATCAGAAGCTGGAATCGAGCACAGAGCCAGAAATCAACGAAAACACCAAAGATTCATCAATGGAAGAGAGCGTGAGCACAATCCAGATCAACAACCAGCCAGATCCAAATCCGAACTCTCTGAAAAATTCAATGGAAAAAGAAAGCAACATCCAGGTAGATTCAGCTCCGAAGATTGAAGAAGCTGATATGGAGACGCATAGCGGACCAGATCGAGCAATGGAAAATCAGAATTCGAGGGAGAGAGATGCGTTGGTGAAGATGATGGAGGAGAACGAGAGAATGGTGGGACTGATGGAGGAGCTTGTGAAGAAGAACGAGAAGCAGACGAAATTGCTCAACTCTCTGTCACAGAGAGTGGAGATGTTGGAGAGAGCTTTCGTGTGCGATAAGCTGAGAAAGAGCAAGAAAAAGAGACGCAGCTGCTGAGAAAATGAATAAGAACTGAAGCTTTTTTTGGGCTTTTTTGTGAAGTAATGTTTTTGGTTTAAATTTCAAAGTTTTGTGTAGATCTGTTTTGTTTGTCTCCGGCAACAATGGTCATGGTGTGTAATGAAAACTGTTGTGATTAACAAAGAACTTGATTTTGCCAATAACAAACCAGTCTTAAAAGTGACCAATTGTGTAAGTAAGAGCCTCTCCCTTAATAATTTGAAGGGATTATCTTACAAAATTATTGATGATTTGACACAATTCTCAATTAATCATATCTTATTTATGTTTTGGTGTGAGAAGTTTGTTAACTTTTTTTTGCACGCATGTCAGTAACCCAATTAGATACCAATTAATTTTGAAGTATGAAAAAATACCAACATTTTTCTCCTTTCCTCCTTTTGTTTGCTAAAGAGAAGATTGGGAGGAAGGTATGGCTCCCGTTTTGGTTTATTTTCGCGATTTTCTCATTTTGGATTCTTGGGCTTCGGTCGTTTGCTCCTCCGCCTAGAATATCAGGGGTGGTGTTAAAGACCTTGGCTCCAACAGGCTCTGTCGTAAGGTCATTGCGTCTTAATCTATGAAGACCTTGACTCTGACCAGTAAAGTCACTGTGTTTATCTATGAAGACCTCGACTCCCATCAAAAGCTTGTTATTTTATCATTAAAACCCATAACAATGGAGCATTTTAGAAGATACCCATTAGGAAGCAAGATTTTGCAAAATCAAAATCATAACCAATAATCTCAAATTTCACAAAAGCAACAAAATTTGTGTCCATGTGCAAAAATAATGATAATTAATTGAATCATTATATGTGTGGATAATCATTATAGATTTAGAAGAGAGAAAGATCTAATGGCACAATTTTAAAAGTTAACGACTGTAAGTATGTAGATAAAAAGTAGTCAAATATTGATGCGTCGCATTCAAATATACTTTCATGATATATTTTCTCATATTTTATATGTTGTTGCACATGCTATTGTGTTTTATCATTATTGTATGTTTTTATGCATTCAAGGGTGGTTGAGTGTTTGTCACGTATGAACATGTAAATTCGGGATGCATTGCTAAGAATTTCGAGCTTGATTGTTTTGGATCTTACAGCTCCAAATCAAGCAAAACCATATACCAAAAAGTACTGAATTTGAGAAAAAGTTTTGGCAAATTTCGACCCCTAGGGCATGTCATGGTTGTAACACAAACTACTACCAGCAGGTGATGCTCAAGAGACACCTTGTGTCACGACCGCGACATCTTTTTGCTGCCGTCGTGACACGTTCGATATTAGGTTAAATCGTGATTTTTAATTTGATTTGAGCGCTGATTATTTGAAGTACAGACATAGGGCAACGACTTGAGGTGTTATACACGATTTTAGAGGCTTCAAGAGGAGATTCAAAGGCGTGAGAAGTAATCTAAGGCGCAAGGATCAATAGCCCATCAACAATACACGTATTTAGGAGAGATATAAGTGCATGAGTTTCAACCTTTCTATCGTTTTTCTTCTACCCTTAGGGAATGGGAAGCTTATGAAGAGTAATAAATTGCCTACATACTATAGTGTGATCCAGACCGTTAATATGGTTGACAATGAAAGTCAAGCATCTTTAATGATACTTCGATGGCGCGAAATAGAAACTTCGCCAATTATCTAGAAATCGCTGTGAACCTTCTGGAACTTCCCATCCCATCTCTGCCTTTTCTTCTCCGCATAAACTACACACTATAAAATTCAGAAACGCTTAATCGTAATTTCCACAACAATAGCGATCAAAAAAAGCCGTTTGTTGCCTGAGAAAATCGCCATCCACTACTTCCCCGAGAAAATAAAAATCTCTTGCAATCGTCAGTAATGGACAGTCCGTTGTTCTGGAACATGCCGTCGCGCGCTCGCTACTACTCGCCGGCGGAGAGGGAGATTCCGGTTCAGCGCCGATCGACGGCGGCTCCGAAGGTGGTTTCGATCCCGGTCCAGTTCGTGAGGTCCGATCGGAGCAGGTCCGATTCGGCGTTGAAGATCCAGAAGGTGTTCAGAGCGTTCCTGGTGAGGAAGGGAGTGAGGAAGATCCTGGCGCTGAGGAAGGAGGTCGGCGAGATCGAGAGGCGGATCTCGGACGCGGAGGTTGTGGATCTGATTCTGAGGCCTGTATCGAAGGAGAGGATCGAGCTGATAGAGAGCCTGATGAGCTTGCTGTTCAGGTTGGATTCGATCAGAGGAATCGATTCAGGTGTTAGGGATTTGAGGAAGGCCACGATTAAGAAGGCGATCGCTCTTCAAGAAGCGATTGACGCGATTGTTGCCGGAGAATCGAAGGACCGAGCTCCTGAGACGAAAGATCTAGATTCTGATGACATTTCTGGTAACAACAACTTCGATTCCTCGGAAAATTCTGAGTTTCAGAGTCACGTTGATGGTTCAATACTCGATTCTGGTGAGATCGAAGAAGCTCAAGCTACGTCTGAGCCAAATCTCGAACCAGATTGTGCTGAGAACGAAGAAGCTGAAGCCGAATCTCCCAAAGCAAGGCCATCCGATCCAGATCCCCAAATTGAAAGCGAAATCGAACAAAATCAGAAGCTGGAATCGAGCACAGAGCCAGAAATCAACGAAAACTCCAATGATTCATCAATGGAAGAAACTGAAAGTGTGAGCACAATCCAGATCATCAACCAGCCAGATCCAACTTCGAATTTACTGAACAATTCAATGGAAGAAGAAGAAGAAGAAGAAGAAGATTCAGCTCCGAAGATTGAAGAAACTGCTATGGAGACGCATCGCGAACCAGATCGAGCAGTGGATAATCAAAAATCGAGGGAGAGAGATGCGTTAGCGAAGATGATGGAAGAGAACGAGAGAATGGTGGGAATGATGGAGGAGCTTGTGGAGAAGAACGAGAAACAGACGAAATTGCTCAACTCTCTGTCACAGAGAGTGGAGATGTTGGAGAGAGCTTTCGTGTGCGGTAAGCTGGGAAAGAGCAAGAAAAAGAGACGTAGCTGCTGAGAAAATGAATAAGAACATAAGCTTTTTTGTGTAGATCTGTTTTGTTTGTCTATGGTAACAATGGTGTAAAAACTTTTGTGTTTATTAATATCAAGTTTTATATTTGAAACTTATCTCATTATAAAGGGTGACGGTACATCAAATCAAGTTATATATTTGAGATTCGTCTCAACATAAAGGGTGATAATACATTGAGTCAATTGTAAGAAGAGAGTATTTATGCTTGAGTGTTAATTGCTTGAACTAAGTTGGGACAATCCGACTCTACCATCACTTCCATTCCATTCATGTGATATGTGTCACTAGCTCAACGTCTCCTTCACTACTATCGCTTCTACTCTCATCACAAGGTGGACTCAAGTTCAATGATTTTTGAGGCTTAACGTAAAAGTGATTAATTGAGTATCGTTTTGAGTATTAGTTTTCAAACTGAGTCTAAAATATTTACATTATTCAACTATTCAAGGCTTTTTTTTTATCATATTAGGCAGGCTTAAAGCAATTGCTTCACTTGATTTATGAACGAGCCGGCCCTGCCCCATCAAACTTATCACCTCTGACGACGACACATGCGAGCGGATAGAAGGGTACCTCGATGGTCTCGAGCTTTCATGCCTAATATAAATCACCCATTTGTCAAAAAAAATCGCCCCATCAACATTTATCTTCACCCCTACAAATAGGGTCAGGCACAGTTTCAGACCAGAACCAAACCAGCCAAAATTGACCTAATCCAAACCCCTAGGTTGTCGATACATATGATTCCCTACTATATTTTATAACTCATTTTTCCCCGATAAACCATCAAAAATTTATTATGCCCAAATCCAAAAACTACACGACATCTTGGGCCAAACTGTTGGCCCAAAACTCACCAATCTTACCCTAAAAGCCCAGCCCACGTAGTGTCTGAGCACTTCATAATGGGTCCAATACGATTTCAATTAACAAATGTGGGAAAGCCAATAAACTTTTGCCTCACATCACTGACGTTGACGTCACAAAGCTTTTGCGTCTAAATATTGCAACACTTTTTATTTTACAAAAAATAATAATAAATATTTATTCAACCCTATCTAAAATTTGCTGGATTTTAAAATTTATAAATAATTAACGGTTAAAATCAATATCATAATAATAAAAAAAACCATATTTACCTGATAATTTCGATTTAGCTGTTCTGAGTCTGACCACCCAAACCCTCACCCATTTTTCATTCCCAGACACATCTCTCTCTCTCTCGCTCTCGCTGAACCGAAACACACAGAGAATCCTCACAAAACACAGAACTGTTCCTCGAAGCCAAACCCTAGCTACTCTCTCTCTCTCTCTCCATCTCCGATTCTTCTCCATCAATCTCACAGCGGAGATCTCCATTTCCGCTCACTCCAATCGCTACTCCGATCTCAGCTTCGCTCACTGTGCTAATCTCTCCGATGGCAGACCGCAAGCTCGATTTACCCGACGATCTCCTCTCCTCCAAGACCTCCGATCTTCCCTGGACTCCGAAAGGTACTGGTCTCTCACTCCTCGTCCGTGTGCGCTCGATTGATTCTTCGTCTCGTTGGAAAATTTGGATTCGAACGGTTCTGTGTTTTTGTTTTCGATTTCGTTGTGTTTGTTTGTGGATTTGATTGGTGTGGCGCCAATGCGAGATTGGTGGATTGTTGTTGATCTGGAGTGTTTGAGTTCGAGGTCGTAGTGTTGTTTTGTGTTCGGTCAATTTTGATTGTTTTGAATTTAGGGTTTGAGGTGTGGAGATGGTGATTTGTTTTGTTTTTTTTTTCTATTTGCTGGGCAATCGGATCGAGAGGTCTCCAGATTTCAGAGTGTGATTTGGTTTTGCATCTGTTGACTGGCGATGAATCTAATTGGATGTTTTCAAATCTCGCAAACTGGAATTTGTTTTTGTTTTGTTTAGATCTATATATTTTTCACTCACAATTGAAGTTGCAGATGTTTCTGCTATGAATCCATGAGTTTACCTTATTTTTTGTCAAGTTTTTTTCTTCAAAATGGAGATAAGTTGTATTTTTATTTATTATTTGTTCTGGAGACTGAACAGGTTGTGTTTTAGCATAACCAGGAACAGATCCTTAGTTCTTACACAATTTTATATTGGTTTTGGATAATGTTGATGCTTTAATGATTAGTTTTCATTCATTTGTTTTAGTCCAGAAGAGTTCACTATGGTGATCAATTTCATCTGCATCACTTCAGCAATTCACTTAATGACTAAAATAAATTTCTGAGGAAGAAATCATGCTGTCTTGTTTTTTCCTGGCCTTGGGAATTGGGAAATTTTAATTCGCTATACTACATATAGAGGTCTTGAGGCCCACAGATAATTCATACGGGCCATATTGGCAATTGAACACAATATCACAAGCCATATTGAACATTAAAATTATCCAAGCATCACACATTAAAAGAATGTAGATGTAGTGACCGCCAGTGCAACCGTAGTAATTCTGTGTTTTCATGTAATTGCTTGTGTAACAGCGGAGTCAGGAGCTAATGATGAGAAGGGGCTTATGGGATTACTGGATGAGTCAAAAGGTAGCTTTATTGCTGGGGTTGGAATTTCTTTTTAGATGGTTTTGTCTCCCTCTTTGCTTGTAATGAATTTATCTTAACTGGGCATATTTTTTTTTGCAGATCAACTGACATCTGAAGGCATTATTCCATTGTCACCCCAGTGGCTCTATGCCAAACCAAGTGATGCTAAGATGGTAAATTAAAGCAGAGTTGATTTCATAATGACTAAATTTAACAAATCGAAGCGCTAATAAAAATATATGTACTTCATACCGTATACAAATTTTCAAAGATTAACCTACGGCTGTGGCCATATTGATGATTAATTATATCCTGTTTCCACATTGATCTGTGCTTCAGTGTGTTCGTACTAGGTACTGTGCAATAACACCATGCCTATGAACTTTCCTTTTAATAAATTGTTCTTCTTGCCATGTCGTGTAGGATGTTTATTTCAGTTGTTTAGTGACTTAATTTAATGTTCTAAGAGAAGTTGACTCTTAGAATATGTGCTGCCTTGTCTCTTAAATTTTTTCATCCTTTTGATCTAGCCTGGACCTTTTCTTGCAATAACTATGCCACCTGTTATTTCTATGGAGGTCAGCGTATTTCTCATACCATCATATTTGCTTATGTAATTATGTTGTGTAACAGGATGTGCGTCCACTGAGTTCTGTTTCTCTTGGAAATGGCACTGACCTGAACCAGAAAGAAGGTTGGCGTTTGGATGCCTCCGAGGACAAGAAGGATTGGAGGAGGACTGCTACTGATAGTGATAATAGTCGCCGCTGGCGTGAAGAGGAAAGAGAAACTGGCCTGCTTGGCAATCGAAGAGGGGATCGCCGGAAAGTAGATCGCCGCGTTGACAATGTTTCTGTAAGAGAAGCAAGTGACAATAGAGCACTGCCGTTATCTGATAGGTGGCAAGATGTTACTACTCGCAACACTGGGCATGAAGCTCGGCGTGATAGCAAATGGTCATCTAGGTGGGGTCCTGACGAGAAAGAGAAAGAATCTCGAACCGAGAAGAAGACAGATATGGAGAAGGATGATGTGCACAATGATACTCAATCTTTTATAGGCAGCAACCGCACAACTACTGAACGTGATTCGGATTTACGTGATAAATGGAGACCACGTTATAGATTGGAGGGTCATTCTGGGGGCCCAACACCCTACCGAGCTGCACCTGGATTTTCACTTGAAAGAGGAAAGACAGATGGTGCAGATATAGGATTTGCTGCTGGACGAGGAAGATCTAATGCTATTGGCAGATCTTCATCTTCGAGCACCATTGGTGTTGCTCATTTTCAGAAAAATGAAAGCATCCTCGGAAAACCAAGTTCAGCCTCTGATGCTTTCTGTTATCCAAGGGGGAAGCTGCTCGACATATATCGTAAACAGAAGCTTGAACCATCATTTGTTGATGAACCTCATAAGATGGAGGACATGCCCCCGATAACACAAACATACTTAATAGAACCACTGGCTTTTGTTGTCCCTGACGTAGAAGAACAGGTAATGACCGACAATAATGATGTGATCACTGGCATTTATTGTGCTTCTTTTGTGCACTTGTCTACAAATTTACTCTATTGATCATGAAATAATTGGCTTGATTGCTTACACTTGCATCCTAATTTACGAACAGAGTATTCTCGATGAGATATGGAAGGGAAAGATAACAGGCAGTGGGGTTCTTTACAATTCAGTCAATAAAGGGAGGTCAACCGAAAATGTTACAGGTAAATTAGATGCAATTAACGTAGCAATTCCCTTTTACTAGCCTATATTTTCGGTCCAAACCTTCCAACATATTCCTTATGTGTAGGTGTTGGAGATTTGGAATCTACTGAGGGGAAGCAAGATATCCCCCCCTCACTCACTGAAGAATCTTTTGACATCTCAACTAAAGCGATAAAGGATGATATATATCAAGCTGAAGCGGATGGTGCCTTGCGGAACTATGGTTCACAAATCAGCGTAGTTGATGGTAACTGTTTGCTTTATGTATTCAACAGCTAGTTCTATAAATTGAAATGAATTTCAGTCTACTTCATTGAGAATTGAGTATACTTTGTTGCAGATGTTGATAACAGAGAAGGAAATAAAGCTACTGTGTTGGATTCAGATAAATCAAATACAGTAGTTTCTAAGACGGATGGTGGAAATCATAAAATGGACTCTTCTGCCACACATCCCCAGATTGACGTTCTTGACTCTAGCACTGATTTTGACCTTAGATCCAAGCTTCCCGGTGATACGGATGCCGATAAAACTATTGATCATTTTAGAAGAGTTGGCTATGGAAAAGAGTTATACGGGGGTAACTTACCCGAGGAGCTAAGTTTGTTCTATCTTGATCCTCAAGGAGAGATACAAGGACCATTTCTTGGCGCGGACATTCTATCATGGTT
Source organism: Geranium brycei (assembly GCA_036897365.1). Lineage (NCBI taxonomy): Eukaryota > Viridiplantae > Streptophyta > Magnoliopsida > Geraniales > Geraniaceae > Geranium > Geranium brycei. The sequence goes on along the minus strand of JAYMTP010001386.1, from coordinate 15,529 downwards.
TGAACAGGGATTTTTCGGAATAGACTTGCCAGTCCGCCTAGAGGATGCCCCAGAAGGAACGCCTTTCCTAGAATTAGGTGAGGTAATGCCACATCTGAGAGGTGAAGATGAGTATGCCAATAGCTACGGTCCAAATTCCAATTTAGAGCAGTTTGGTTCTTCAAGAGGGCAGTTGGAGCCTAATGTACCGACTTCTGCTTCAGTTATGCATAACGCTCATTCATCTGCCATGGGCGATATGTTCCAACCATCGAGAATTCACAAACACGAAGCTCCTTTGCAGTTGCCTAAATCTGAGGGTCTGAGCTTCAATGATTTCATGTCACATGATGAAGGTTTTCTGAAAATTCATTTATCAATTCTCCTTATATTTGTGTTTTTAGTTGCCTGAACCATATTTTCTCACTCTATATCAAGTCTAAATTGTTTTTTCTCTCTTCAGAGATTGTGTTTCCTGGAAGACCCGGAAGTGGCGGTTATCCAATCGGAAGATCTTCTGGGAATGTGCGTGATGTATCAAATAATCGTGCCACACATGCCTCTCTCTCAAATGATCCAACAGAACTCGGAGTAAATATGAATGATAGTAATCTGCACCCTTTTGGCCTGTTATGGTCCGAGCTTGAAGGCGGCCAAACAAAACACAGTCAGTCATCGGGTATGCCTTCTGGCGTGGGAAAGGCTTCATCATATGGTGTCATGGGTGATCAGGTTCATGTTCCGGAGGCGTGGCCTGATGTTTATAGGAAAAATAATCTCGCCGACAGCAACTTGTATCAGGATGAAATGGGAGCTCGCCACTTGTCACGCATGGAATTGGAATCCAACCGTTTTGATATGGCGGATCAGCTCATGTCGAGACAGCTTCAGCAACAGCAGCTTCAACAGCGGAACATGTTGTCTCCTCATATGCACGTGAACGAATCGGCCCTAGACCATGTTTCGAATCACATCCACCCGCAGCAGCTGACCAACCATCCCGTCCCGGATCTGGAACATTTCTTGACGCTTCAGTTACAACAGCAGCGGCAGCTTCAGCTCCAGCAGCACCAGTTGCAGCAGCAACAGCAGTTTCATCAGCAGCAGAAGTTGTTGCAGGAGCAGCAGCAATCTCAAGCTCGCCAGGCACTTTTCGAGCAGCTGCTACACAATCAGATGCACGATCCATCCCTCGGACAGTCCCGTGTTGATCCAATCCGGGCCAACAATGCTCTAGACCAAGCGTTGCTGGAGCAGCAGCTCCGGCTTGAACTTCAACAGCTCTCTCGCCATCCTCCTCGCCACGTCGATTCGTCGATAGAGCAATATATTCAAGCAAAATACGGTCAGGTACCACCGCCACAAGAGCACCAACGTGATATGTTCGAGCTATTATCACGTGCGCAGCACGGGCAAATGCAGCCGTTGGAGCATCATATTCTTCAACAAGAACAGCTTCAGGCACGACAGCTTTTAATGGGTTTGAGGCAGCGGAATGACATCGAAGAAGAGAGGCACATTAGGTCTTCGTGGCCTCGCGATGAAGCCGATCAGTTTTACAGTGGCCATTCGTCGGGATTTGGCCCGCTAGATTTGTATCAACAACAGTTGAGGCCATCTCACGACGAGCAGCTGAGTCACCTCGAGCGGAACCATTCGTTTCAGGAAAGAATCCGTCAAGGGCTTCACGAGCCGGGCTCACTGCCTTTCGACCGGACAATGTCATTGCCGAATGGTGCTGGGATGAGTATAGAACATGCACAAGCCATGGCTCGGGTCCACGGTCTAGATCGACAGGACTCAAGAGCGTTTTCTTCTGGTATCCACCATCATAACACTCACAAACCCTCTTTACCCAACCAGTTTCACGGTTCTCGCTTGGATGCAATCGATGGCCGCTGGTCCGAGAGCAACGAGCAACATTCTAACGACTGGATGGAATCTCGGATGCAACAGTTGCATATCATTTCCGAGCGACAGAAAATGGAGCTGGAAATGAGTCGGATGGCGGATGAACCGAGTTTATGGATGTCGGAAGGTTTGAACGATAACAAGTCGAAACAGTTGTTGATGGAGTTGCTCCATCAGAAATCTGCCCACCAGCCTTCCGAGTCACCGGATGTGATAAACGGGGCATCCTTTGAGAGAAGGGCTCCGACTAGCTTATATCCGGGATCGAACTTTTCAGAGCACCCGTTCAGCCATCTTCCTGATCAAGAAGCAGGTCTAAGTAACACCTTTGCCGTAGGGTCTTACGGTTCTAGTTCAGGTGAACCACCACAGATCCTCTCAGCCCACGATGAGCCTGCTCAGATGATGTACCCAGATTCTAAAGATTTCTCTGAGGTGGATGAGAGGAAATCAGGCCCCAAAACCGATCGTTTGGCAAAGAGGCCGTTTTTTGAAAATCAAGACATCGCAGATGGTCAATCGTCGGGATTGGCTGGAGGAGAGGCGGCTATCAATGCTCTTACAAGGCATTCGTCACTCGGTATTACCCGCAACCTTCTCTTTCTCTCATTTTTGCTTGCCTCACGGTCAGTTTATATGATTGGGTTTTTCTTAATCGCTTACCAGGTGGGAGTGTGGGATTCTACAATGACAAGATCGGACCTTCTAACTCGCATAAGGAGGAGATGCCCAAGGATCGGTAAGTTTCTGAATTAGCATTTTATGACTCAATATTCTGTGCTTTGAATATCTTGTTTACTTTGCTCTCGGAGCTGTCAAATGCATGCCCATGTTATGTAACTCGGGTTTTATTTGCATAAGCGGAACTGAATTGATGGTTTTGCCTCGATTGTATATTTATATTATTCAGTCAAATTTTCCCGATGTGTTAAATAGGGTGTAGTTGAAGTACTCCATTGGTACCTTCCTTCATATTGTTCTTACTCAGCAATTCAACTTCATTTTTCAGGGTGCCTGTAATTCTTTCAAAAGGACAAGACAACATCCTGCTTCGACGACCCCCGGTCTCACGGGTTTCATCATCTCAGGAAGGATTATCCGAGCTGGTTTCCGATCCAGTTGCACGAGGGAAGAACTCTGGTAGTGGTGTCTCCGATGGTACGTCTTCTATTTCCCGCCCTTTCTTAGATTCGTGTTTAATTACTTTGCAAATAAAAACAAGGATTAATGGAGTTAGTACTCCACTTAAAAACCCTAATCCTAAACCTAAACTCATGCATATATATTTTGGATATTGATAATCCATGTAATTGATATGGATGGCAAAATATCCCAAACCTACAAGAACCTGGTATTCATGATCGGGGCGGGGATGGTATTACAAAATCCTTCCCACTCCCATTCATATAGGGAGATAAATTTCCCCAAATCTGATGGTTATTTGGTTTTCCCGATTGGGTAGGGCTGTTCACGGTTTTGGTTTTGAGTCGGTTCGGTTTTAAGAAAATAAAAACTGAAACCAAATCGCTGAAATGCGGTTTTGTTTTGAACCTGTCGGTTTTTGGTTTGATTTGGTTTTTTATGAACCAAATTTCATGAAATTCTCACATTTTAGGCCGTTTTGACTTTTATACGGATTTTCGGTTCGATTTTCATGAAATTCTCACATTTTGGGCCGGTGTTGACTTATTTTTTGCTGACCTAATATTTGTTTGCCCAATTAATAAATATAGATTACCTAAAATAGCCATATGTCCTAATCGATTGGTTCTCATTTTATAAACCAAACCGATAAAGTTTTAGGTCGGGTTGGGTTATTTTTTATTAGTTCTCATTTTATAAACCGAACCCATGAAGTTTTGGTTCGGTTCCGTTTTGTGTCAAACAAATTCGTTTCTTTTCGGTTTGGTTATTTTTTGGGCCGGGTCGGTTAGGTTACTTTTGGGCACCCATACGATCGCATCGGGCGGTGACAGGATCACAAAACCCGCCATGAACCTGCCCGTCCGCATGTTTTGGTACAGAACATTCGTCTGTAGAGGTTTTGCTACGTTGTGTTTGACTGCTTGCTTATAACTTCCAGCAAAATTACAGTTTAACGTGCGCTCTATCGTATAGTAATTGACAAACTATTCTCGTAAATTCCTCAGCCGCCAGACGTGACCAAGTCGCAAACCCAGCCAACCAAATCCCCGACCCCCAAGGCAAGAAAGACATGCGCTTCCGGCGCACATCCTCCTGCAGCGACTCCGACGTGTCGGAAACGTCCTTCATCGACATGCTGAAGAGCAACAACACGAAGAAGACCGCTGACCCCCACCACGCCTCCGAAACCCCCGATGCAGCACAAGCGGCCCGGGCCGGGAAAAAGAAGGGAAAGAAAGGCCGACAGATCGATCCGGCGCTCCTCGGGTTCAAGGTCACCAGCAACCGGATCATGATGGGCGAGATTCAGCGCCTAGACGATTAAATCTAGGTTCGTGCTCACTCAAACTTCTCCGTACATTTTTTTTTCGCTCCACTTGTAGAGGTTTTTGTGTATAGATCGAGAGCTTTTTTAGAGTGTAAAGAATTTTAAGTCTGTTGATTCATTTCCTTATTTCATTTTTTTCACTTCATTAGTTTTGGTGTAGAAGAAAGGATTGGTTAGAGACAATATAAGTGTGTAGTGTTTGTAGCTGTCACCGAAATGTTCTGGCATTGAATCAATTTGATTCACTTACTGGAAAATCTTGAAAATAAGCAATTGAATACCTGAAATTTTTTACGCTTTTAGCTGATTATGTGTTTATATAAAAATAGATTAATTTTATGAGACATAAAAGGTATACAATTACTAAGTTGTGATCTTAGGTTGCAATTAAAGTTTTTGTTCTGATTCTAACCTCTAGTTTTGTTGGTCGTGACGAACAATTTAACAAACATATCTAACATAGCACTACCGTTAACCTTAGTGAGTGTTGATTTGATTGAAGACGTATTCAACATTTATGATGTTTCATCTGTGTAGAAAGTTGATGGTTCGTGCATGCTATTTTTCTTAATCATTTAAATGAGAGAGTTTTAAAAATTAAAGTGACTGAATAATTTTCACGAGATGATATATGGTGAATGTTGATGTAATATGTTTATAAAAAGTTATTAAATTTACATAATATATATTATTTAATTTGATTCGATAAAAATGAGACTTATTTGAATTGTGATATGGATACGATGGTAAAAATATTATTTACAAAGTCTCAACTCAACTCTCATTTTAGAACATTTTTAATGCATTTATACTTATAGGTTGTTTTTAGAATATGTTATAAGATTTTTAACTTTTTATGTTAAACAATAAACATCGTCATTACCTATTTTCCATGATTGGTCAATGCCCACGTGTCCCTGCCACCCCGTAATCGTCATTTCCGAACAAAACAAAGGGCATATCCGTCATTTCACGTGCTCGTAAACTCCGTCCCAGTAACTATACAACCAAGGATTAGCTATCTTCACCAACTCTCTCAGCCAATCTCATCGTCATCGTCCATTTCGAGAAACCTCTCTGTCTCCAACAATGGCGACTTCGTTTTCAGCTCTGGTAAAAACCTAAAAACAGCCTCTTTCCGTTTGTTTCCCGGGAAAACGAGGGAAGGCAAACGCTCAACTCCGAATCTGCTCGTGTTTGTGATTTTTTTTCATTTCGAATTTCTCACTATTTTTGTTGCTTTGATTTTTGGTGCTCGTTCGCAGCCGAATGTTGGATCGATCTCTGCTCCTCGGTGCGTCCCGTGCGTCAAATCTGCGGGTGTCGCGTGTGGAGCCGTGGAGCCGAAGAGGAGGTCGTTGAGCTTCATCTCCGGTTCGTCGCGCCGATTGACGTCTCTATCTTCTCGGGGAAAGGCTGGTTTGAGCTCGGTTCGAGCAAGCGCTGAGGTACGGATTCTGTTTTTCTGCAATTGGATGTTGTGGTGTGTGTTTGGTTTGTGAGAAAACGGAAAGAGAATATTATGCTCAGCTTAAAATCGGAATAAATGATGAATTCTCTCGTCGTGTACAACGTCAATGAAGTTTCCATGGAATTCAGTTTCTGTGCTGAAAATTTGTGTATGAATTGGATGAATCTTTCCACAAGGTCAATAAATTCTGTTCAAATAGAAGTTGAGTATGGCTTATGTTTGGTTTATGAGAAAACAAAAGAGAATGTTATGCTCAGCTTAAAATCGGATTAAATGCTGAAGTTTCCATGAAATTTAGTTTCTGTGCCGAAAATTTGAGTGTGAATTGGATGAGTCCTTCCACAAGGTCAATAAGTTCTTTTCAAGTAGAAATTGAGTGTGAATTGGATAAATTCATGTCACAAGGTCAATGAGTTATGTTCAAGGAGATTAAGGCTTGGTGAAATTAGATTTGTTGACTGAGTTAATTGGAGTTCGTGATTTCAATATTATTTCAGGAAGTGCCATTGCAAGCGAAAGTGACGGACAAGGTGTATTTCGATATAAGCATTGGGGATCCGGTGGGTAAGCTTGCTGGAAGGGTTGTGATCGGACTGTTTGGTGATGATGTTCCCCAAACAGCGGAGAACTTCCGTGCCCTTTGCACAGGTTGGGCTATGAGTGTTTTAAAATTGTGGCTTAATTACCTTTTCTGTTTGTTCCTTCGTGTTGTTGCAATCGTGCTGTACGAGTTTTGAGTTTTGATTGTGTTTTTGAATCTTATCAGGAGAGAAGGGCTTTGGTTTCAAAGGTTCTGCCTTCCATCGTGTCATCAAGGAATTCATGATTCAAGGGGGGGACTTCGACAAAGGCAATGTGAGTACTATCCTCGAACCTCTCGGATTCTATAATTTATGGTGTACTTATCTTTAGTTGAATTGTAATAAAATGATAAAGACTCGTGTCTGGTACTGGTATGCCTCAGGCGTGGTTTATCTTATTTGCTTTTGAGACGATTTTGCTTTCAGGTTACCATAAAAACCAATCGACCAACTAAGAAAATTTTAATTATGTCCATTCAATGTATACACCTATGTCTCTCCACATAGTAAGAAGATGAAGTATATGGGTTTAACAAACAGAATTGCAGCAATTGAAGGGGTGATTTTAGAGTATGGTTTAATTAATTCAGACCCAACATGGAAAGCTTTCCACTCTCGCAATAAGTCGGACAAGTGACTGGTTGTGTATCCATTCATGGTGAAAGATGTGCATTTGTGACAATAAAGCGAGGGTGGAAGTTTCGATGTATAAGTGAGAAAACCAGAAAGCTATAGACCACGAAAGATATGTATATGTCAGATGTACATGAAGATATTTGGCTCTCATGATTAGTAATTGGCAGTAATGAAGTTGATTTCATTTAAACTGAAGGAGCTACTATGCATATCACGGTAGTTGTAATACATGAAACCCCATAACTTCATCAGTTTCACAGCATAACCATGTAGTGTACTATACAACACATTCAGCTATTTTGTTGAATTTGAGTTTCTGGCGTCTTATATGGAACCTTTTATCATTAAGCCAACTGGATAAGATATGTCAACTTGCTTATCTTCTCATATTCAAAATTGTTTGTAGGGAACTGGGGGTAAAAGTATATATGGCCGCACATTCCAGGATGAGAACTTCAACTGTAAGCCCCTACGCTTATGTTATTTTTTATCCCGCCACTCAAATAAGACTCCTGGATTTCCTTGGTTTAAAGAAAATGGAAAAAAAATGAGAAACATAGTGGTAAATATATTATTTGTTCAGTATTATCCCAATGGAAAACTGGACAAATATTTATGTAGTAGCGCTATACACGACACCTCTTATTTATTAAATTATGATCCATTACCAACGTTTTGCTAATTACATCATGATACTCAAAATATTTTGCAGTGACCCATGTTGGCCCTGGAGTTGTTAGCATGGCGAATGCAGGACCCGACACAAATGGGAGCCAGTTCTTTATTTGCACCGTCAAGGTACGCTAATATTCAAATCTTCTTATGTTGATTTGCTGATATTTAAGTATGGTTTCATTGAAAATAAAATATATATTGAATGTACGATTGAGAAGTAATTTGATCCACAATCCATGTTTTTCTTATCATATCGAATTTACATTATTTTTTTTGCCAACGCAAAGTTATAGTAAGGATGAGAAATAAGAAATGCTAGTGCTCATCTTGTCTTGCATTTTTTGTGTAATCTGCTGAGATTTTTGTGTGTATATAATTCTTAATGTTAAGGGCAATTTCGCCATTTTTGTGCAAATGCCCACATTTGGCACAAAAAATCAAACTTCACATGAACTTTTTGCCATTAACAAAGTACACAACACCCTCTTGCAAAAGTGTGATAGTATACAGTAGGTTTTTGCCATTTTCCCTAATATATGTATATATATTAACTTGCGGTCAATCATGCTTGTGTAGTAGCCAACTTAGACATGTCTTATTATTTCAGACCCGAATGAGTAAATTTATGTTCACCTAAGAATCAAAACACCAATAATCTTAAGGCAATGTTAATGGATGTGCCACTTATCTTTCACAAGCAACCGGAACCATTCTGAGAGATCACAAGTTGTGAAAACTAGGGGACAATGAGCATAAAACTAACCCATCAAGAGTCTCTTGTGTAACAGACGCCGTGGTTGGACAATAGGCACGTTGTGTTCGGTCAAGTCTTGGAAGGCATGAAGACGGTGAAGCTGATCGAGTCTCTGGAGACGGACAGGGGCGACCGCCCTAGACAGGATGTTGTCATTTTCGACTGCGGTGAGCTTCCTGTGGTCTGATAAATTTCTGTTGCTTTCTTGTTCTTGACAAGTTTTTTCCTAGTTACTTGTACTCTATAGAGGGAGAGAGCTTGCTTGTGTTCAGTGTAGTTTCTGAGCAAATTATGAAAATGGTGATTCATTACTTGTTGGAATAAGTTTAAATAGTGCCTTCGAGTGTCAACTCATTTTTTCTCATATTTTTTCTTGTTCCTGTATAATTTCTGTCATTTTGTACTTTGGATAATTATGATTAAATGAAAAATGCCTTGAACCTGAATTTCGAATTTCATATATCGATTGCACCCGCGGTATATGTGTTCTAAAATCTGAAAGATAAATTCAGCCTCCAACTAAGAGGGTCTGACTCATTTATAAAGTGAGTCAAATTAAGAGGATGTGACTCATTTATAAAGTGAAGATGAAATAAAAACAAAGTGGCATATTTCAAAAATTAAAATTAAATTAAAAAAGAAATATAAAGGCAACTTACAAAAATAATTGTAATAAATGGAACTTTCTCCACCATAGGTTGGTACATAGCTATGAGCTTAGGAATGGCAAAATAGTTCGAACCCATTATCGATTCAGGATAACTGATGGAAATTATTAAATTTGTTTCAAACCCGCCCCATTATCATACTATAAGAAGACAAATTTTTCTGAACCCGATGTACTTGAACTGGCAGGGTAGGGAACTGGAGCTATACTATCATGAGTATGACAAAAAAGATATTAATACGAAGGAGTAGGGGATGATATTACTAAATCCATTTCAAACCTGCCTCGTTGCCAATTTATAAAAAGACATAAATTTTTGAATCCCATATGGACTTGGTGTCACCAAACGCTGACAAGGTAGAAAATGTATATTACAAACACCACTTCATTGACATTCCTAATAGGCTATACTTAGTATTCTAAAAATCCCCAACTTCTCAGATTGATTACCGATTAATTCTCTGCAATCCCCGAGTAATTTGTCAATCGGTTTTAATCGGAAAATAATCCCTTATTAGTTCTCATAAGACCCTCTTCGCCTAACTAGTGCCTAACAATTTTTTAGAACAATGGCTATACCGCTATACTCAATTACACGGGCCTTATTGACAAACGTTTGGCTTGGGCTGACTGAGCATATTATTACACCTCACCATAAGCCCAATAGCTATCACTGAAGCCCATATGGTTAATCACAGCCCATGGGAGAATGAGAGAACCTATATCTCTGGTGAGGGTATAATGGCCAATTCTGATACATACAAGGATATAACAGTCATTTCACTCAGCTGCTTTTCGAAATTATTCTATTCTATTCTAATTCTTACCTATTTACCTTGTACCACACGTCACGTGAGAGAGAGAGCTTTTTCTGCTATTGGAATCAAAGTATAGAAGCCAGAAAAGGCAAAAGTGAAACGGTGTGATGAGTCGTGTCAGTGTTTGTAGCAGTAATTGTAGAAATTACATCACTGTAGACAGTAATTGAACACTTCATGTGACTATCCTGCAAAATTTGACCCATTAAAAGAGGGGTAAAATTGGAATTGAAAGTTAACATGATTCCTCCTCCATGACTGTGTTTTGTCAGAGTCTTCGCTGTTTTGAAAGAGACCCAAATTTATCATCACTGTAAAAGAAGAATCTGATCACCCAATTAACACTTACCATATTTATTGAGTTTATTGCCATGATATGGAAATTAAATGGTAATTTGATAATTTCAATGAGTTGGATAATATTTGATAAATTGTCATCGATTAACAAATAAATCTTCTAGTAAGATTTTTTTTCCATGCTTAGCCAATACTTTGTAGTGGAAAATGTTGAAAATAAAGTTGACGATAAAAATATGTAGTATTTTTTTATTGATAAATTGTATCGAGATTTAGGCTCGACTATGTTATGATGAAGCAAGACAATACCTAATTTGTGATTCTTAAGAATTCTTAAGATTATTGTATCAATAACGGGCTCAAGAAACACCCTTACATAGAAGGGAGCCCAATATTGTCACTTGACTCCCACCGGGAGAGGGAGACCCAACAAAAGTTGTGAGAGAGGTCTAACAGAAGTTGGAAACAAATGCGAGAAACCGCAGCATGACTCGAACCCAGAACATTTGCCCCTAAGTTCAAGTGCTTAACCAATTGGTCAAACAAGCGTTGGTATTGTTTCTACTAGAGTTGTTAAAATGATACAGTTTTGTTAAGTTAATTAGAATACTCTTAAATTGCATAATTTTACACATTAAGAAATATATAGGCAGAGCCCGTTTGGTCTTATAGAACTTGACAACTGACAAAATACTTAAGTTCACGGATCAAAACAAATAAGGCTCCTACTTATTAACCTTATGGTGGCTTCATCTTCTTACGCTTACCAAAGAATTGGATTCTCTTCTTCTTACCTTTAGTCTCGATTTTCTTAGTAGTGATTCTCGGCTAATGGTCAATAGCTTTCCTTCGAGTTCACTTCCATCAAAAAGACATCTCTACTAAAGTCAAGTGAAATCCGCCTCTTTTCACTTACAAGGATGAGCAGAGCGAAGCAAGTCATGCTTTCAATGACGCCAAAAAACAGGATGGAGGTTGTAGAATGACTTTTAATTAAAATTCGATCATTTGAACTCTTGTGAAATCGAGCAGTCATTTAGTCAATGGATCAACTTTGATAGATTTGTGTGTTTCTTTCTGTAAATGTATTTTTGTAAAAATAAAACTCTAATATTTTTGCTGGACCAAACAAAAAATATTGTCCCTGAGAGGACCATACGATAGCTCAGCCTCTGGTTTGCAGTGACGAAGTTTTTGATTTGACGATAGAATTTACAGGTAGACAGGAGACTGGTGTAATTTTTTTTAAAAAAATACCCAGCATTTATTTCATGTTTTCAAGATTTCATTTACCATATTTACAAAACCATTCCCAATTGAAAAAGTTGGTCCCTCCCTCTCTACAAGAGTAGGTTGAGCTGAGCTCTCTATCAACAGCTACTATAGGCTCTGTCTGGTTTTGTCTCTGTCTCTTGGTGTACAGAGAAAGGGTCAGGTCACGTGCTTCGAGGAGGATCCGACAGCAGCTGCGGCACGTGACTGCTTGTCCGGACCAAATCTCAAACCAAATCGGACTCGATCTGTGGTCCCCACCCCAACCACACGCCCGGTCGCTTGCCAGCTCAGCATCGCCTCTTCGAGATGTCCGTTAAAACGACAGCCGCAACATGTCGTTTTGTGTACTTGCTAGTTGCCACGTCCTTTCACTATCAATGGAATTGATTTGTTAATAAAAGTTCAATATTCCGATTTTTTATTTAAATAGATAATATTATTTTAGAAAAAGCACGAATATTATTAAATAAAAACTAACTCGACATGACACCGGACAACCAAAATAATGAGTGGTGAGACAAACCCCACACCATAATCTCATCTACTATTAGTTAAAACGTTCCAGGCTAATTCGTGAGCCACGGAATTTCAAGAAGAGTTGTACGAACGACTTTCCCTATTGGAATGTCCAAGGATGTTCGACTCGGCCCATTTAGCATCATGCAGAGTCACGGCCTCCACCTCATACGAATGGAGAAATCTTGTGATTCTACTGTATAATACTTTAAACATAATTCTATGATATTCCCGGAGACCAATCAACTTGAACCCGCTAGTATCATACAGGACCACAGTCTCCAACTTATACAGATGGAGATTCAACTAAATAAATTCTAATGAGAATTTTAGCAGCAATATATGTATGCCATACTAGACATAAATAAATATCTTATTGTATGCATTCACTAATGTTCATCTAAATTCTAATAATCAATAAATTATTCTTATGAAAATCAGAGATTTAAAACTTAAATAAAAAATAAGATATGGAGGAATATAAATTTGCTTATACTCTTTTAAAATGCTAACATTTCCTCTATATATTTTTCTGTTCGATATAATTTTTATCAATTTATGGTCTAGAATATGATCCATCAATTCGATTAAAATTCTTCCAAATTCAATATTAATATAGAGTATGTGTACAAGATTCTGCACATACCTCAAATCATAATTTGACAATGAGAGAATGAGGATATATATGGGCTGTGGTTTGTTTGGATCCACAAGTCCTTTTCTTTGCTTCCTATATTTTCTTTTCCATATGATGGAAGATTTATACCCTTTGTTTTAGAATCTATCAAAACACATCAACACTATCTTTCCCATCAAAATCACAAGAATCACAATTCCAAAAATTAAAATTTTGGGACAACTTCAAAAGTGCCCCACAAAATCTAATCTATCATATGTCACACTCTTAATATCACGAAACTATACATTTATTGTTATTTAATCGAATTACAATTATAAACAGACTACCCCGGTCTTTTCAATTGTAATTGCAATGGTAAAAATCAAATTTTACGACTCATAAGAGATCCCGCTGATTTAATCGAACATTAAAATTCACATCGTACGTAATATAATGAAATTCTTATGTGTATCGATCTCATTCTTAATACAAGGAACCGACGAATTTATTATTATTTCACCAAATTAAATTTTCACATACAATTACCTTTTTTTGAATCATATCCCAGTGCTAAAAATTATTAGGACAAATTCGAAAGGATCTCATTTGAATTTAATCTAACATCAAATTGTCAAAAAATCAAATTTCAAGATATATTTAAAAGGGTTTCACTAAATTTGAATCTAACATCGAAAACTTTATTCCATCACATCAAATTTTCAAACAACACGAGAATGTCAAATGTGTGTATTTACAATGGTATGGTATGTGCAAGAAACTTTCACAGCAAGAAATTGGCAACGGCTATGCTTCATTTACAAGGCATCTCACAACGGCTATAAATTTCCTCAAGATCAAGACCTTATCAAACCCAAATTGTAAAGAAATTTCTCTGACCTCGATCGGAAGAGGTGTCCCAAAGAGAACCCTCCGGCCTCACGAGGTGGAGGAGACTTGGTGTGGGAATCGTCCTTGACCCGTAGAATCGTCGAGCCAATCTCCTCCCGCACTGCTTCGATCGTCGAGCTCTTCACTTCCCGATCCCCTGACGATGATGCGTCGGTCACATAGAACACGTTCACCGCCTGTGAGCCTCTCGTCGTTACTTCGGCTCGAGTGACCGAGAGACCGTTCTCTCTGAATATACGGGTGACATCGGACAGGAGGCCGACCCTGTCGTCCGTGCAGAGCTCGAGCCTTATTCCCTGAGAACCCATGTCAAAAAAAATTTGATTAGTAATAATTAATCAGCTATACCGCCAAAAGTAAGAATCTGAATCAGCGGCCTCTATCACTTCACCCACAATTTGGATATGGTATGAAAACAATGTGTAGGGCTCTCCAAAAATAATCGAACCGAATCGACTTGGTTTGGTTCAAAACCGAATCCAAACTCCATCAAATCGGCTTTAGTTGATGAAATAGGAACCGATAAAAAATGAATTGAACAAAAAATCAATCGATTTTGTCACATGGCTTATTTTAAGTCATCGATATTTATTAGTTGGGTCTGAAAATACTGGTCAAATAAAAAATACGTTAAATAATAAGTCAAGACCGGCCTGAAACGTAAGAATAATAAGTGAAGACCGTGAGCAGCATTAACAATGTGCACTTTTGAATTGAACGGTTAATTTATTGTTCTTTTGTACCTCAGAGTTTCGTCTCTTGATAGCAGCCTCTAAACAGTTGATTACTCTTTGCCTCTCTGCCTCGGAACTTATAGGACTCCCATCCATATGCCTTATGTAATATTCCTATTGCAAAAACAGTAAAATTCAAATTTACAGCAATATGAGAGTAAAATCATACTGGTATATATATACTTTTGATGGTATTTTCTTCTTCAAAGGATATAAATGTAATATCCATCAAAATTCTTGTTTTTATAAGTAATAAATATCTAAGGATAGTATAATTTATATTTCAACGGTATACAATGTAGCTATGTAAAAATTACTAGGCGTTACTCGGCGGTCAGAGAGAGTCATCTAGAGACTAATCAGAATTTAGTTGATGATTAATAAAAAAATAAATTGAATTTAAAAATTAATCGAGAATTACTAAGAAATTTGTATACATGGTGTGTGTCTTTTAGAACACTAACTACAACTAGTGTTCTAAAAATATTCGATTTGTCCGATTAATCGTTTAAATCGATTTATCTTTCAATTAGTTCTAGATTAGTCTTCATAAATTCCTTTCAGCCTCACTAACACCCAGCTTTTTAAAACACTGACAACAAATACAAACTCTAAAAATTAAAACTAGCTTGTATTAAAAAAGCAAAACAAGAACAAAAAAATGTGAAATTATAGTCTCTGAGAGAATTAATCACCTGACAAGCCTCAGGTCCTTCTGCTACAATAGTGGCGTGATAAACAACATATTGCATATCCGTCAACGTGCACACAGTGTCAAAGATGAGCTTAGGCCGATCCGTGCACCGCAAGTTAAGCACGGTGTACCCTTTCTCCGCGCAATTCTCCACCGTCACCAACGGCCTCCTCCGATCTCCCGATAAACCCGAGCCGTCCACGTCATCATAGTCTCGATCAGCATACATCATCTGGTGGAGCCTCCTCTCCCTGTGGGTGGACCCCGCGGCGACGGCGGTGTTGGCCCCGCGCCTGTGGTCCCGGTCGCCCCTGAGCACGGAGAGGAGGAGCCCCTTGATCTTTGTCAGGCGCTCGGGGTCGCCGATCGGGCACTTCGTCGACTCGTCCGTGATGAGGACCACGGAGGCCATGCGGGAGTTGTGGGTCCACACCTCCGCCGCCCCCACGTTGCACCCGTGGTCGGCCAGGACGGCGAAGATCTCCGAGAGGAGGCCGGGGCGGTCCCGCCCCGTCAGCTC